>NIVC01000572.1:482924-485424 GCA_002269645.1 Macrostomum lignano | reverse complement strand
CCATCCAACCCAATTGCCTGACCCCATCCAACCCAATTGCTTGACCCCATCCAACCAATTGCCTGACCCCATCCAACCCAATTGCTTGACCCCATCCAACCCAATTGCCTGACCCATCCAATCCAATTGCCTGACCCCATCCAATCCAATTGCCTGACCACATTCAATCCAATTGCCTGACCCCATCCAATCCAATTGCCTGACAACATTCAATCCAATTGCCTGACCCCATCCAACCCAATTGCCTGACCCCATCCAATCCAATTGCCTGACCCCATCCAATCCAATTGCCTGACCCCATCCAACCCAATTGCCTGACCCCATCCAGCCAAATTGCCTGACCCCATCCAGCCAAATTGCCTGACCCCATCCAGCCAAATTGCCTGACCCCATCCAATCCAATTGCCTGACCACATTCAATCCAATTGCCTGACCCCATCCAACCCAATTGCCTGACCCCATCCAATCCAATTGCCTGACCCCATCAAACCCAATTGCCTGACCCCATCCTGCCAAATTGCCTGACCCCATCCAGCCAAATTGCTTGACCCCATCCAACCCAATTGCCTGACCCCATCCAATCCAATTGCCTGACCACATTCAATCCAATTGCCTGACCCCATCCAATCCAATTGCCTGACCACATTCAATCCAATTGCCTGACCCCATCCAACCCAATTGCTTGACCCCATCCAACCCAATTGCCTGACCCATCCAATCCAATTGCCTGACCCCATCCAACCCAATTGCCTGACCCCATCCAATCCAATTTTCAGACTCAAGCGTATCCTCATTCCCTAACTCATTTATTTATTAGAGGTAGAAGAGGCAGGGCCGTTGTGTGCACCTTGGCGCACTTTAAGCGACATAGGCACACAACCGGCGAGAGGCATTACTGCCCATTCCGCAGACTCCCCTGAGTAGGCTCACAAGCGCAAGCGCAAGTGCAAGGAGTGGACAGCGGCCCTAACTTTATTTTATCGTTAGGCAAGTACACTTCACCGTGCCTTGGGGTTGGCCCTCAAGGGCGTTGATTGCACGAGCAGAGCCAAGCCGAGAATCCAATTTAGCCCCAAATTAACGTGACTGCACTTGGAATCGAGCCTGGACCGCTGGCACACCAGAGCCTGCGCTAGACCACTGGGCTACGGCCACTGTCCGTCACTCATTGAGATAACGTAAAAATACGTGGTGATTTCGTTCATTTTACGCTCAGTACAGTGATGATACATGTCTGTAAAATACAGCGAGGCATGAATACCTCGCTCCAATGATAAAATTCATAAAATATATTTCATGGCACAGGCGTACATAACTACTTGACAAAAGACTTCGCATTTCAACTGCTGGCAACTGGTGCCAAGGAACTAAAGTGTCACCATGCTCAGCTAAGGGATTTGGGATGCTTAGCTAAGGGATTTGGGATGCTTGCTAAGGGATTTGGGATGCTTAGCTAAGGGATTTGGGATGCTTAGCTAAGGGATTTGGGATGCTTAGCTAAGGGATTTGGGATGCTTAGCTAAGGGATTTGGGATCATTAGCTAAGGGATTTGGGATGCTTTGCTATGGGATTTGGGATGCTTAGCTAAGGGATTTGGGATGCTTTGCTAAGGGATATGGGATGCTTAGCTAAGGGATTTGGGATGCTTAGCTAAGGGATTTGGGATAATTAGCTAAGGGATTTGGGATGCTTTGCTAAGGGATTTGGGATGCTTTGCTAAGGGATTTGGGATGCTTAGCTAAGGGATTTGGGATGCTTAGCTAAGGGATTTGGGATCATTAGCTAAGGGATTTGGGATGCTTTGCTAAGGGATATGGGATGCTTAGCTAAGGGATTTGGGATGCTTAGCTAAGGGATTTGGGATCATTAGCTAAGGGATTTGGGATGCTTTGCTAAGGGATTTGGGATGCTTTGCTAAGGGATTTGGGATGCTTAGCTAAGGGATTTGGGATGCTTAGCTAAGGGATTTGGGATCATTAGCTAAGGGATTTGGGATGCTTTGCTAAGGGATTTGGGATGCTTTGCTAAGGGATTTGGGATCATTAGCTAAGGGATTTGGGATGCTTAGCTAAGGGATTTGGGATGCTTAGCTAAGGATTTGGGATCATTAGCTAAGGGATTTGGGATGCTTAGCTAAGGGATTTGGGATGCTTTGCTAAGAGATTTGGGATGTTTTGCTAAGGGATTTGGGATGCTTAGCTAAGGGATTTGGGATGCTTAGCTAAGGGATTTGGGATCATTAGCTAAGGGATTTGGGATGCTTAGCTAAGGGATTTGGGATGCTTTGCTAAGAGATTTGGGATGTTATTGCTAAGGGATTTGGGATGCTTAGCTAAGGGATTTGGGATGCTTAGCTAAGGGATTTGGGATCATTAGCTAAGGGATTTGGGATGCTTAGCTAAGGGATTTGGGATGCTTAGCAAAGGGATTTGGGATCATTAGCTAAGGGATTTGGGATCATTAGCTAAGGGATTTGGGATCATTAGCTAAGGGATTTGG
>NIVC01000572.1:391052-477308 GCA_002269645.1 Macrostomum lignano | reverse complement strand
TAAAGTACATCAAGTAAATAAATTGATTGATTTTAGAACTTTTCAGCAAACAACAGAAGGGGTTTGACGTCACCGGCATCTCGCGATCTGCCCCGGCTTGGAACGGCGGACCAATCAGAAAGCGGCGCGAGCCAGGGCAGAGTGAGCCACAAGTCCAATGTTTGCAGCTTAGAGACCGGGGCAGGCCAGCCACCCGACTAACCGGCTTAAGGGGGTCAAGAGTGACTATATAAAACTGGATTTTTTCTTGCTGCCTGACAATTACCCTCCCACCTTCTTTTCCTCGCCTCTGATACTCCATCGTTACCGCTGGCTGGCGGACCCTGCCCCGGTCCAAAAATTGCATGCTCGCCCGACCGCAATAGTCTTGCTAGCGAAACGTTTCTCGGTGGGATTGATGGCGTGGTCTAGATAAAAGCTTGTGGTTCAACGTAGTACGCGATTTCTCAATTGAGAATCTCGACGTTTCGCCAAGGAAAGGTTGTGATAGGATTTGGTCGGAAAACTTTAAAACTTTGTGCAAATCGAACGATGTGCGTTGTCACACACATTGATGAATTACAAGCTTTAGAGTGTGTCGAGGTGTATAGTTGCTTATGAGCCACTCGGCTATATTTCTTAATGTACAAACATGGGTAATTACATATTCCGGAACAATATTTGCATAGAGTGGGAAAACTAGAGACATAAGCCATAAGCCATAAGCAAGCATTTGCTCCATGGTTGTTCTTGGTAGCGTGTCCATCTCTGACTTGTCCATTCTGTCCGTCGACTTAGTCTCTTCTTGTCCACCGTCTGCTTCCAACAAAGCAATGCCAAGACGATGATCTTCATATTTGCGAGGGTCGGTAGAAAAGTGAAAAATTTACTCCAGATAGACATCATTTCGGTGATCATTAGTGTAACTACGTCGAGGACTATCAACGGGCACGACCCGTATAAGTTAATAAGATGCATTTTACACATTTGAAGCTTCGTCCAGAATAGTGTTTTTAGAATTTGTTGTCTAAACTTCTGAGACCACTCTGGTCCATCCGTTCCATTTTTCTGTTTAGATTAGAAACAACTCGCACAGTTCCTGACACGAATATAGACAGGCATTATCAAACGTATGATGCGATGATTGACTGTACCACAGTAAATAATGTGAAAGTGACATTGTCTATATAAACAACCACACTTTATAACAAAGAAACATAACCCTTAACCTGCGAGCGGAAAAGCAGAATTACAAAATTGTGCAAGCTGCTCCAAGTATCGACCCTGGCACCAGGTTTTTACACGTTAAAAAAATTCCGGAGTTTTGATTCAACGTGCTAGTGGTTAACTCTCAATTATTTCAAAGATCTGCACGCTGCAGTCTAGCTACGTTGATTTTGGTTTCGTGTCGGCTATTTTCAAACTCAGTCTTTGCTATTTGTTATGCGTTTATGACAGGATTAAAGTTTATAATTAATAATTACAGGCAACATGCCACAAGCTTTAAGTCGTTTGTTTGATTAGTCCCACAGGAAAGAGACTCCAATCGATTCATATATGAGTACTCGACTCAACCTGCCCCTCGAGTACTCGCCAACCATCTACATTTTGGTTTAAATTGTTTTGTGGATATTTACTATACGACAAAAATATTTCAATGGCACCAAAATTTTTGCACACCATTTTGATACAGTATAATGCAGGGACTACTCAAAATCCTCAAAAGCATTACTTCGATAGGTTCTACCTTGTAGTCAGTGAGTTTGTGTCTGTGGCAAAAACCTATCCAATTAATAGGCCTCCAGGTTTTATCGTTTCCCGTCCCGAGTATTGAGAAGTCCGTAGTATAATGGATAAATAAGTATAAGTTCTTTCCGTTTCTTTACTTCTTTGGTCCAAACCGCTTGGCTGAGAACTCGTTTCTTGGCCGAGGCGTAGCCGAGGCCTGGAATCGAGTTCAAAGCCTAAGCGGTTTGGACCAAAGAATCAATGAAACGGAAAGAATATATTTCTGCCTCATTTGGTCGGTCCGTCAGAGTCGTGTTGTAAGTGTCTATGGTCAAGACTTCTTTTTAGTATAGGTCCTCGCCTAGAGAAGACCCATGCACGATCTTTCTTTACTCTTTAGTTTGCAACTTTATTGTAACTACTGCGCGCGTCGGCCACGTGAGTGCCATGAAGCTCTTATCTTGTCATGCAATCGTCAGTGGAAGCCAGACAGCCGCGCCGAGTGGTTTATGCGGACGCCAATGGGACGGCACACCCTGGCTGACACTGTCAAGACTTTAGTGAACGATGTTTCGCCTGGTAATGGTACACGCTACACGAATCAAAGTCTACGCAAGACCTGCGCTACCACCCTGAACGAGGCTGGCGTGCAACGAGCTGACATAGCACGTGTGACCGGGCACAGTAGCAACGCTTTAGAGCGCTACATTGGCATCTCAATGAGTCAACAGAAAACTTTCAGCGCCATCCTAGCTGGATCTGCAGCTGCTGAAACGAAACCGGAAAGTGCAGCAAAAACCGAGCCGGCCGGGGCTGGAGACGAGATGGACGGTGGCGTTGGCAGTGGTCAACCAAGGGTGAAGAGAATGCGCCTGGAGGTGTGTGGCGATACAGACAAAGTGAGCATCTATTTCGAATGATTGAATGATTGAAGTGACAAAATACAGCATCGTAAAAAATTTCTTCCTTTAATATTGCATTGTTAATGTTGTTTTATTACATCACTTTCTGATAATAAATATACTGTTGTTGAGTTGATTTCTCTGGCCCGGACCGCTGTTTCTTTGGCCGGGCCAAAGAAAGAATTGTTGCATTGAACCATAGATATATATGGAGCGGCCAAATGGGGTAGAATCAGCGGTCCCAGAGCGTGACAACGATTGTCTGGCGAGCGCCGGTAGAGCGCCGCCGGTATTGTTTGACGATCCTAAAAACAATGCATTGTTTGTAGAAATGTATTGTTCTGCATAAAAAATGCGAATAACGATCGCCAAATTGCTAAACAATGAAGGAAACGGTACGAGATACGTTTTTGCAGGACTACTTCAGCCAGTTTTTCATGTCAGCTTGATTTTCAGTTAGTCGTAGTTGCTGGTCAAAAGTGCATTCAAATTTACATTATATATACGGCGCGCTCTAGTTGCTGAACTGAAGTGTAATTCCACTTTACATTGTCCTCGTAATACTGTTCTGAATGCAAAAGTTGAATGATCCTAATTGCATAGTCAGTCATTTTCATTTCTGCAAATCTAAGAGTGCACCGTCGATAGCATTCCACTGAGAGCAAATTTACATTTTGCTGTCAAGAGGTACATTGCGTTTGAGGTTGGCAAAAGCTAACAGAAGTCCTTGATGGCGTCCCGGCAAGCGTTCACCGGTTCAATCTTTCACAGATCTAAATTCTAAGCCGTTTGCTGTGGTTCAATATCCAGTATATCAACTTTCCGAAGCACTTACGGAACAGGACTCCAATCAGCAAGAAACAGTTTGTTTTTGAGTGCAGCAATATAGTAGGGTAAACTTCTCTTCAAATCGATCAATTTTTCCTGGGACGTGTCCGGGTAGAGGCTACATGTATTTGAAAGGCCATTTCTCGAATACTCGATTAGAATTACATGTACATGTACCAATTAAGCAGTGTTAAAAACGGGAGAATTACTGCATCCATGGCAGAAAGTGTTTAACAATGGAATGAAACAACTCAGAAACTTCTTGAATACTTTAGAACAAGTGTAAGCCGCAGCTCATTGCACATACTTTTTAGTTTCCATCACATTTTATTAAAGTCGCTTAAAAACAACGCAAATCTCTCTACGTGAAATCTTATTTAAACAGTAATTTCATTTTGAGAACTGTACACCCTCATCCTATTTCAACAAAACTTTGCGCTCCCACTGGCGTGTGTGAGCACCTCCTAAACTTCTGCTCAACTCCACTCCTCCTGCTCAGCTCTATCTGCTTCCCAGGCGATCAATACCTGCCACACTGCAGGTGCTGCATCTCTTGCGGAACAGAAGGTCCGGCGACCCTGCTACGAGAGCCGAGACTCTCTTCCCCTACCTCTTCTTCCCCACCTCTCACTGTACACTTGGTGAGGAATAGGCGAGACAAAGGCGACCTCCCCCCTCATTTCTCAGAGTCCCAATCCACTCCGACCTGTACCGGCTCTGCAGCTGCGCACCCCAGGTGAGAGGCTTTGAGTACAGCACGCTTTTCTTCTGGGAGCCCGGGCCTGGCAGCAGCAGCGGCAGCGGTGGTGCGGCAGGTAGCAGCCAGGTGATTTTCTTGGTCGGACGGTAATTTTTGGGGGCACAGAATTCCGCTTTAGCTCAGCCACTCTTTGCATCGGAGGGGCCGCGATGAAGAACAATGGAGCCTGGGTAGAGAGGAAACAGAATGAGTTGGGAGCGGGATGGTGATGGAGGCTGGATGCCTGCATCTATGCAGTTGCTCTTCCAGTTCAATTCAGGTGCACTGGCTTTGGCATACTCTTCAGCAGAGAAAGCTCCCGCTTAATAAAAGATGAGTACAAATGAGGGAAAATTTGGATATTTATCCATGCCTCTCACATTGTGTTGATTTAGGCTAACTGACGAGCTTCCATTGTTGCTTTTTTCCATCATCAGATTTCCCATGAAAGCTGGATCTGCTGGCTTCTGCAATTAATAAACATTCGATTCGATTAGTAAATAATGGCAAATCATGCAGGCCCGAACTTGACTGGATGAAGGGCACTGGGGCTTTGAAATTGCACAGAGAATTAGGAAGCATCATTCGCTAGTGCAACAGCTTCTGTATTTTTATCGCAGTTCCATACTTCTCAACAAGTTCGAAACAATGCTCCCAACTGTCTACTGTTCCATTTTGCAGTAGTATGTAGCGAGGAAAAACATGGACTTCAAATCATCATTGATATTTTAATACACAGCCAGATCATTTTGAAGGTGCTTTGATTCGTATTTGCTGTTCAGAATGCAATAGATGAGAATTAAAGTTTACAACTGAGCAGGAAAACTCATAAGAAAGAAAGTCTACTAAAAATTTTACATCGAAACTAAGTCTATTGAAAAAATTAATACGAGTATATATGTATTAATATGCGCTTATAGCAATTTTAAGACCTAATTCGTAAATATTTTTACCGTCGAAAATAACATTGGAAAGCCGTTCAATGATTTTTAAAAGTCATAACATCTGTACTACGACACTGTATGTACCTGCAATTTTAAAAGCATCCCTACAAATATTCAAGCTGGCAAGGACAAACTTCTTGAATCATCACTGAGTCACAGTTCTGTGGAGATAACCTTTTTATTGCCACAATTTTCCGTTTTCACATCCGAGCGACTGTCAAACTGCGGACAGGCAGACACTTGCGGATGGTCTCCCAACAGGTGCTCGCTGGCCCACCAGTCTCCGTCCTCGGCTGAGGGCACAGCGATGCTGCAGGCAAACGATTGACCGCTGACGGCGTCCACTGGTCGAATTGTCACCGGCGCAAAAGCCTCGCCGGTGTCGGCATAGGCGTCTAGCAGGTCGTGCAGCTCCGGGTAGTGATGACGCAGGCTGACGCCTCGGTCTCGAAGTGAGCGCCGCAGGCTGGCAACAAACATCTGCCTGCGCTCTCTAGGCGGCGGTTGCGGAGTTTGCGCTCGCTGCGGCTCAGCCGCGAGACGGGCGCAGAGACGAGCCGCGCCGATGGCTAAAGACACAACAAATTCGTCTTCAGGATTGTAGGCGGCGCAAGCTTCCCTAAGATCCACGGATTCTCCGATTGAAGCAGACTCGAGCAGCTCTTCAACTGGCGTGTAGATTGGCGGTTTTTGAAGATGGCTGACCCTGGAATCGCTGCCGACGTTGAATAGCAGGAGCACGCAACCGCGGCCCAGACATCGATGAGAAGCTTGAGCCAGTCGAGCCAATCGACGATGCGTTTCCGGACGCCGCAAGAGCCAGTCAACGAGGAGACGACGGCAGGCTGCTCCAGGAGACACTGAGTTATCTCCAAACAGGCTGGACAAAGAAGCGCCGTTGATGAGGGCGCTGTCATCTCTGGCTGCCACCAGGGCTGAAATCATCTCCCCGTACTTGCCGACGCGATTGAGCCGCCCTTCTCAAGTTCAGCGAGCGATTCTCCGAACTGTTCCAGCTGGCTGTCTACCAATGCCAGAAGCTCACGCTGCTCTTCTTCATTACCAATGTCCGGTTCGGTCTGGCAATAAATAACGCCAGCCAAAGCATTTGGTGCCGCTTCTGCGCTGCCTGAGTTTACATTCTCGTGCTCAGACTTGTCTCGAGAAAACTCAACCGTTTGCCGAACAATGCGTCTATACACGACTGAAGTTTGCACCACCGTGCTCTCCTCGACAGCTCTGTCGCTACCGGATGGATGACTGACGCGTGAAAAGTCTGAAGGCACTGGGCTGTTAATTCTTAATTCTTGAATCGGCGAAGACTTTGCTGACGGGCTGTTTTGGGCCTCAAAGTAAAATGAATGAGAAGAGTTGCTGGAGTTACTGTCAAAGTTATTGACTGGCCCATTAAACTCTGTTTGACTGCCGTCATTACCATTCTGCTCGATCATGGATGGTAATTTCTCATGTCGGTTGCCCATCTGCGGTGACACTGAATGCGTTGGAAGCCCGTTAAGCTGATCGGTTCTGCTTGACACAGGTTCACTTTGAATGTGAATACTTGGTGGTGCTTGATTAAAACCCTGCACGGCCGGAGCATGCTGCAAATCGTCCTGTTTCTGTGCCTGGCGATTCAACTGAACCTGGGGTGAGGATGGTTTAATTTGCTGTCGGTCTCTGCTCGTCTGTGGCGTTTCATTTAAAACTTCTGCTCTGCCATAATCGGATTGTTTCATGTGCGATCTTGATGTCCCCTCAAAAACGGTAGAATTGTTTTCCTGACAGTTTGGAGAAAGAAACTGTGCTAATGTTTGTCTAGGAGGAGGCAGGGGCACGTCACCTGCTTCGCTGGATGGTTGCCCCACCATCGACTTTATAGCAGCAGAAGCGATTGCCAATGCCCTATCTCTGTCTGACATTCTTTGTGCCACCGGACTTCTTGGCGGTGGTGGCGGTGGTGCTGGTGGAAAGTGGTTTGTTTCGTTTGTTTGCGTCGTTGTCGAAGCAGCTATCGCGGCTGAGGCAATTGCGATTGCCTCTGCACGACCGGACAATCGTGAAGGTGGTGGGGGAGGAGATTCAAATACGAAGTTACCTAGAGGTTGGTGAGGGGTCTTATCACGCGAGTCTCCAGTTGATGTACTGACAATAGAAGCGCTATCACGAGCAGTTGCGCCTGGCTCAAGTTTCATTCTTGGCGGCAATGGTGGTGGAGCGCGCGTTCCAAAGCTTAGAGAAGCTCCTTGTGTCGATGGAGCAATGGACGCTGCAGCAATAGCCAGTTCATTGGCACGAGCTGACGATTGCTGCTCCTGCTGGCTTCTCGCTTCTGTTCTGGAGTATGTGTCTGATTCTTTAGGCACAAAATCTTTTGGGGTCAGAGTCACTGGCTCCAACGATGGTCGGTGCATCCGGGATTGAATTTCGACTAGACGTTGTCGCCTGACTTCCTGGCCTTCGCGAAGTAGCTCACTGCGTGTCTTGGCTATCCCTTCGTTTCAGGCTTGCTGATAACTGGCTGATTCTGAGAGCCAGGAGTTAAGTCTTTGTTCAGTTGTTCCGGTCGCACCGCAAGCAGACAGGGCAAACTCACGCTCGTCGGAAGAATAATCGGTCTCAAGTAGCTCTCTTCCACTTCGACTGGAGAGTCTATGATGGTTTCCGTTGGCTCCGTCTCGACCGATGTCTGAATCGGTTTCAAAGATGCTGAGATAGCAAGGTCATTGGTGCTCATGCTGGCATGAGAAGTCCCATCTTTTTGCCTAGAGTATCTACTACTAGTTTCCGGTGTAGCACTACTGCATCCATTGAGTGGCACTTTGTCCATCCATGGAGGAATTCGGAGTCGAGACAAAGATCGGCAAATTTCCTTTTCTGTATCGGTTGTTGCCCGTTCTTCTAGTCGCTCAATGAAGCTCTTTCTTTCTTTCTTCTTTTTCTGGCTTTTGCGCTTGGAATTTGACCGACTAATTGCGTTACCTACGCCAGTCTCAGCTGCCGACTCGCGGTCTTGGCTATCTACTATGCCAGTGAGGTTTAGCAGACTCCGAGAACGTCTTTTTATGGCTCCTGGAGACTGAATCATTGTAGGCTGCAGCAGTGTATCCACATCCGTCTCCTTGACAACACTATGATAAGTCTCTTCACCCGTATCAATATTTGTTTCCATTAGTGATGGACTAAAACTACTTACCGAGCCAATATTATCCATTGCTGATCTAGAAAGATCGAAGAGTGAAACGGAATTAAATTGGCCTGGTTGGGCTTCAAGAAGACTCACGATAGTATGAGGGTGTGATTCTTGCTCGCAGTCTAAGTCATCGAGCTTGTCAAGATCTGTAGATCGACAACCTTGCAGTCTGCGTTTCTGCTGCTGCGAATTTCGAACTAAATTATCATCCAGTATTTCTTTTAAAGAATGTGCAAAAGTAGACACGTCATATCCTTGGTTACCGTCGCTGTTCCTTCTGGATTTCGGTCTTTCGACGGGCTCTTGTCTGGTACACGTAGATAAGCTTGCTTGGTATGTCCCTCTGTCCAACAATTGCTCCCAGAGTGAGTCGCGACCTCTGAGGAACACATCCTTAGCTCGTCGCATCCTCTCTTGGTCCGACTGCAGTTGATTAGAACTGCTGAAATGGTTGAGGTTTGACGCTGACTCGGCCTCACTAAGCTGTTGCTGCAGAACTGAGCGATAAGTGGTAGTTTGCGCTCGAATTTTCGTTGGTTGAACCGCACCAGAGTCGCTTTCCGATGTTTGAAAATTTTCGCTCTCAGTAGTGTCAGTCTCTGACGCTGATTCTTCATCGCCTGAAGATTCTATGTAGGCGCTCTCGACAGACATCTCAGGCTTTGGGATGTCAACTGCCGAGGATGTGACAAGCAGCTGCTCCTCCGTCACTACTGTATGCGTTTGAGGATTAGGAGCGGTCAGCGAGTTTTGGGCCGAGCCTGGAAGAAGCTTGAGTATGTGCTCTCCAGATGCACTCTGGTTAGACGAGTGGCCTTTACCCTGCGAATTTTCTATAGCTTGGCACCAACCGTCATTGATGTCACCTCTAGCAAGGGGTAGTTGCGGCTGGGGCTCAACATCGCACTGGGTGGAGATCAGAATTCGGTAGCGACTAACGCCACCGCCGTTTCTCATCACAGTTGATGTGGCAATGCTGGCCGCTCGAGCTGCCGCTCTGGCGACCGCTATATTGACAGTGGCGCCTGTTGCCTCTGTGACGGCACTCGCCTCGTCCCCAGTTGGTTGATCATTGGTGTCGCGAACCTCAGCCTTGGATGAAGCAATCACTCGTACCTGAGCGGACACCGATGCGGATGCTGGAATTTTATGACAATTAGGGATGAAGATGCATGTATACGCTCGTAAAAGGAATGGAAATGATTTCAGTGCTGCATGTATAGCAACTCACCAACGCTCGCATCCCGATTATTCTTCAACGCGACTGTTCCTTTCGTTGCTTCATCTTGACAAGAAGGACTTCCGTCCACGTCTGGCGCTTCGTCAGTATCGGATTCCGAACATGAGGATGATGAGGTGCTCTCAGCCTCCGCGATAGCGTCAAGCTGTTGTGGCTGCAGCCTCAGACTCCAGCGGCGCATGTCTTCCTCTGTTCGGAGCTGTTGAGGCTGCTCAGGCTGCACTGGCTTCTGCTGAGTCGGAGCTTGCTGCTCAAGATCCACAGATGCCTCAGAAGACTCAGATG
This sequence comes from Macrostomum lignano, assembly GCA_002269645.1. Taxonomy (NCBI): domain Eukaryota; kingdom Metazoa; phylum Platyhelminthes; family Macrostomidae; genus Macrostomum; species Macrostomum lignano. The sequence goes on along the minus strand of NIVC01000572.1, from coordinate 467,473 downwards.
AATAAGTTGACGTTGAAGTTGAAGTTGAATCTGAACTTGAATTAGCAGTGGATCTTGACGATCCGGGGTCGCTTGGTTGATCCTATAGAACGATGGAATGTTTCACATTGAAGGAATTTTTACGAGTTAAATTTTGAACTAAATTTTGCAATCACATGCACAAATACGTACCTCGTTATTTGTTTCGTCTTCTGATACGGCTTTTTCTAAAATGCGTTAAATACATGAAATTTGCTAAGAGACACGATTTTTACCGACCAGAGCGGGAAGACAAGTTAAAATGTATTTAGTAAAACAAAATGGCGTTAACTTGAAAGAAAAGCTTTGAATTCTGCGGAATCTAAAACTTATGTCTGGACCATTCCAAATTTAAAAGCAGTATAGCTATTGATTAACGCTGATATACGCACGCGGTGTGCTGTGTCATTCTAGAGCAACCCTGCTGCCTGCAGCCCTTCGACACTATGCAGGGCGTCCCAGTTAAACCGTCTCTCCCTCTCTTATCCATGTGAGTAAACGCGCTCTGCATTTTTCTTTCCCGTTTTCTCGCCCTCCTGTAGGAGGGGACTATTTCCCGTGGTAAAGAGGAGTGGGGTGGGTTGAACTTCTTCGCCGATTGAATGGAGATCGGGAGCACAAACCAACCAATTTTATACCGTTGGCCAAGCCACTGCCTATGTACTCGTAATTAATAATTTCCCGACTCGATTGTAGCAACATTCTTTGATATCTGTACCTAGCTCGTAATGTCGGGGACAATGCCATAGCTTGGAGAATACAAGCGTATAATGGAATTTAAAGTGAAATTACGCAAATCAAACGCATTCCTAGAAAAGGGTAGACAAAAGTAGACAAGCATACATATAATTATCAGGTACTGTTTAAAGGTACGGCCCCAAGTAAAGTGCATAAGAGACAGAAGAAGCTAGAAGCTTAAAAAATCATCGGCAAGAGCTTCTCACCTGAAGCTTGAATCTGATGAGGGAGTTGAAATCCACCAAGATCTGCAATCGTACTCTCGGCGTCTTGTTTGAACACTGCGTCGTTGTCAACCTCATCGTCGGTGGCGGTAGCGTCGGATATCTCGTCCGAGCTCTCCTCCAGAATCGGATACAGGCAGCGACCGTTGCTGGGCAGGCTTGACGAGAAGTACAATGAGCTGCTGCCGCCCTCCCGCAGAATTTCCTGAATGCTCTTCAGCTCCTGTTGGTTGCTGTCATTGCCTTGCGGCACAAACAGAAATTCTGAATCCACTTCTTCGCCTTCCTCTTCAGTCGCCGGAGACACTGCATCCTGCATGGAAGCCGAATCGGCATCCAGGTACCAGGTGCTGTCGGAACTGTCGCCGCTGCTGCCTCGGGACCAGCGCGGAGGAGGCGGTGGCGGCTCATCTAGACTCAATGCTTCTAGCGACTGCGCCCGCCAATCAAGCTGCTCTTCCTGCCGCTCAGTCTTGGGCTTCATCAGCCAGTGCGGCTGCGGCTGGCTGGCCGCCCGCGGCCAAGTCAAGTCTGGCCTGCCGTCCTCTCCTTCAGAGGAGTCCAGAGCATCAGCGAAGTTGGTTGGCTGTCTGCGAAGCTGCATCGCAGGCTGCAAACTATCTGAGTGACGAAACTCTTGACTGTTCACCGTCAAGTCAGTTGAATTGTAGTGCACCCACTTCTGCATGCTCTGTCTGAAGGAGGAGGTCAAAGATTTCGGCTGCCGGCCACGTTGGGAAATTCTTCAGTTCTTTTTTTTAATTTTAACAAAGACGCGACTGGAATAGTCTAAGACTTGCATGCCAAATGTTGAGCATTTCCTCTCTATTCCTCTATACTTGGGCGCCGCATGACGCAGTGAAAGAAGTTGCCCCCAGTCTTGCAAAGAAAAGACTCTCTCGGGCTAAATAAAGAAGTTTGTTTAAAGCACATTGCCAACACAATTAAGAGGCCACAGGCTCGGCTGCAGACTGGAACGCAAGGGCGTCTTTTTGGGCGGAGCTGGCCAGGCGTGTTCGGGTCTGTCTGCGTCATGCTCTCCAGTGCGTGAGCGGCTTCTGCATTGCAAGCGATGTACAAGAGTACAGCCGACCTTCCTCAGAGTGTGCAGAGAAATTCTGCATAAAAAAACTTTATTCTGCCTTGTCGAAGACTGTTTTCGACTAAAAAGTGGCTATGGGTAAGGCATATATATCTTATTGTGAGGGAATGCTGGCCAGAAAAATAAGCGAACCTGCATGCTTTGCCTCTCTGATCTGCATGAAAAACTTTTTACGTTACAGTTTACAGCACTCCATCAGCTGGAGTCTTGCCTTGTAACAATCCTTAGCAAAAATTCGCAAATTATAAGCACTACTACATGTACCTGTACATAATGTATCCAGTGTAAAAGAAGCAAACAGCGGCAGCAGCCCTTTTAGCATGATTCTTATTGGCCAGTTTGTGCGCATCATTTGTATGAAAGCAGTTTTAAGATGCCAAATGTTAACGGTTCGAGCTAGCTTTCAGTTCAAATTGATCCAACATTGATCTAAAGCGCTATTGTCATGTAGACTCCGGATAGAAGTTGCTTTACCGATACATGCAGTATATGGACGACTAACGTAAAAGTACGCAAGGTCAAGGATGTCATAGATACGAAGTACGAAGAAACGTACATGCATACGAAGAGATTACAAAGTCCCTTTCTGATTCAACGAGTTGACTACTGAAAATTATAATTTGTACAACTGATTGAATATACATATGTACATGCACGCACAAGGACCACGTTATATACAGAGGTCCTTCCATACGAATTACATAGTCAAAAGGGGCGTAATTATAAATGCATCATTCTGAACTTCAGTTTTAATTCTACATCATCTGCAGCAACAGCACGTCTGTAAATCAAATTGCCTTTTTAGCTGAAAATAATTAAGCATTAATGATATCAAAATGGCATGATCAATGGATCTACATGTAACTGTACTGTGCGAGTTCACTTCAAATAAGACGAGAAAAGGACTACTAGACTAGAACAACAACATTCCAGTGTTCCTTAGATACAAACCACTTACTTACTTAGCCACTTACTTAGCTACAGGGCGGTCCGAAGTCGCAGCGGGAAGGCGAGCGTCGCCCATTCCGCTAATCCCTGAAAGACCCGCATAGGCTAGGGCGCGGGGCCGGTCAGGGAGGTCTGCCGGTCCTGTCTGCAGCGTTGTCTTCGGTGGGGAAGACGGAGGCTCGCTTGGTGGCCCGGAGGAACCGGATGAGCCGTGGGGTGTTCTCGGGCCGGCAAACGTCGTCCAGGGACGGGTAGGGCCCGAGGTGGTTGAGCCGGTCTCGGTTGAAGGCCGGGCAGTAGCAGACGAAGTGCTTGGCATCTTCGTTCTCGAGGTTGCAGAAAGGGCAGAGTTCGCTCCGGCGGGCACTTCAAAGGAAACAGTGCCTGGCAAAGCAACCGTGACCTGTGAAGGTCATAGTGAGAGCGCGGATATCTTTTCGATTTTGGTTCAAAAGGATTCTCCGCAGCTTGAGGGACGGATTGGGCACTGCCGCACGAGATTGGCGGCAGTTGGAGATACCATCCCATCTGCGCAAGTGCAGGATGTCCGCCCAGTCGTTAATATGACATTAATGACCGTGGCGGGGATGGGGGCCAGGGGCACGGGGCCAAGGGGCGAGCCGGAACAGCCTGCCTTAGCGAGGGAGTCGGCGAGCTCGTTACCTTTGAAGCCGGCGTGTCCTGGGATCCACGTAAGCCGGACGGTGTTCCTCCGAGCCAGCTTGTTGAGCTGCCCGATACAGTCGCGGACTGTTCGGGAGTTCGTAGTGGTGTGACACAGGGCCTGCAAAGCGGCCTGGCTGTCAGAGTGGAAGAAAATTCTTCTGTCCTTGAAGTCCCTGCAGTGGAGCTCAGCTGCACAGGAGCTGATGGCAAGGACTTCGTTCTGGAAGACGCTGGAGAGTCTGCCAGTGTGTTGGGCGTGAGTAGCGATCACGCGGCCGTTGATAAGGATGCAGACTCCAAAGCCGGATAAACCGTCTTTGGAGGATCCGTCAGTAAAGCAGTAAACCTTCTGAGGGGCCCAGCTGTCGTCGGCGTTCTCCCTAGAGGGGATAGTGACCTTGAAGCGTTGGTAGAGATTGAGGGAGCGCGGCTCAGCGTCCGAAAGGACAGCCGCATTCCCACTCTCCTCCAGAACTTTAAGGCTTTGGTCAGAGTGCGGCAGGAGCTTGCGCTTCGCCATCGCTCTTTGTGGCTTGAAGCTAACGCCAGCCTCGATGAGCCGGCGGGTGGTTTTAGCAGCCTCGCGACGGACAAAGATGTCCAGAGGCGGGAGGCAAAGAAAGGCGTTAAGGCCGTCAAAGGGAGCAGAGAGCGGGGCATTCAGGATCATGCGGCACGCACGTCCCTGCACCTTTTTGAGGGCTTCGTGGCAGGTTTTAATCTGCAAGGCGCTGGTCCTGACCAGGCCGGCGTAAGTAACGGCCGGTCGGACCATTGCGGTATAGATCCACCAGAGCCGTTTCGGGGTGAGGCCCTAGGTGGTGCCGACGGCTCTGCGCAGCTGCGCAAGAATCGCGAGGGCTTTTTTGGTTTTGGCCTGGACGTGGGTGGACCAGCTCAGCCGGTGGTCCAGCGTAACGCCGAGACACTTGGTTTGCTTGCAGGATGGGATTTCCACCTCGTAAATCTTTAGTCGGCGAATACGCCAGTTAACCCTGCTGGTGAACATGATCGCAACAGTTTTGGTCTCAGAGAGCCTGAGGCCGCACCTGTCCGCCTATTATTCAGCAGAACGAATAAAGTTTTGCAGAAGGTCCCTAAGGGTTTCAGGTGACGGACCGGATGCCACGGCTGTGACATCATCGGCGTAACCGACCTTAAGGATGGGGTCAAGATGGCTGTCCGGGAGGAGCTCATCGATGACCATGTTCCAGAGAACTGGAGAGAGGACACCGTCCTGGAGGCTGCCTTTGCAAATGGTTACCGTCCGTTGGTGGCCCAACAGGTGTGCATGATCCACCGGGTGAGGTGCGAGTGGGTTCCTCTAGCACGTAGAGCTCTGTCGAAAGCCTTAAAGAGGACATTATCGAAGGCTCCAACAATGTCGAGGAAGACAGCGAGAGCGTAGCCATTACCAAGAACGGCTTTCTCCAGCATGTCAACCAAGACATGAAGCGCACTCTCCGTGGACCTGCCTGGCCGAAAGGTGTGCTGGTTCTCACTGAGCGGCTTGTTCTTCAGTTCCACAGAGAGGAGGCGCCAGAGCACCAGTCTCTCTAACAGCTTCACCAGTGAGGAGGTGAGGCTAATTGGTCTGAAGGATTTAATGGACCAGTAGACCGGTCGGCCGGGCTTGGGGATAAAAACCACCTTGGCCTCGGTCCAGGGTTTCGGAACAAAGCCGAGAGCAATGCAAGGTTTTAGAAGCCGGCAAAGGTTCCGCATGAAACCGGTGCATTTCACCGCCTCTCGCAGGAAGGCTGGCACAACGCCGTCCGGTCCTGGGGATTTGAAGGGTTTGAAGGAGGAGACTGCTTTAGTAACGCGGTCCTCCGTGATGATTGAGTCAGCCAGTACGTGACCGCCCATTGAGTGATCAGGGGGGTCGGGCCTGGCTGGCTCGTTCGGGAAAAACGCTGTTTTTCTTCCAGTGTTTCTCCTGGGTTCTCAGTGAGCGAGCCGTCGGCTCTCTTGACTGAGGAGAGTTTGGACATTTTGTCCAGGGTGAGGGCTTTAACGATTCTGGAGGTGGGGCGGGAGCTCTCAAGTTCCTCACAGTATTCGCGCCACTTGTTGGTTTTGGCGTTCCTAACCCGCCTCTTGAATTCGTGGATAGCGTCAGGTAGGCGGTTTGGTCGGCCCGGTTTTGAGTTTTTTGGGCTCTACGGTGAAGCCTTTTGGCTCTGCGACGGAGGTCGCCAAGCTGCGGATTCCACCATGGGGCCGACTGTTTGCCTTTATATGCTTTTAGTGGGCATGAGGCTTCGAAGGCAGCAGTGAACGAGTCCGTAAGTGCGGCCGCAAAATCATCTGCTTCCTCGCAGGTGTTGATGGAGACTGGAGCGCTAGTGCAGCGATAGGTCTCCTCCAGGGCAAGCCTGAAGGCGGTCCAGTCGGTATTCCTAGCATTTCGTTTCCAGTAAAGCTGGCCTGCGTTTCGGGCACTGGCTAGCGTGAAAGAGGTGAACTTGTGATCGGAGAGGGACGCCTCAGGAAGCACCCGCCACTCCCTAGTGCTCTGGAAGAGCCTGGGCGTGGGGAGGGTGGCATCGAGCACCTTCGATCGGCGTCCGTTATTGAAGGTAGGGGTACTACCCGAGTTACAGAACTCAAGGGTTGTAGTAGCAATATAAGCCAGGAAGTCTTCACCTCTCTGGTTAATATCAGAACTGCCCCAGTGGGTATGGTGGGCGTTGATATCGCCTGCCACAAGCAGCTTTAATTTCTGGTGGAGCAGAGCTCGACCAATGTGACAAGCTCGACCAATGTGACAAGCTCCCCTGGGATCATCTCGCCGTCGCCCGGTAGGTAAACCGAGGCGATGAGAGTAGTCCTCCCAGGGAGTATGTCTTCAGATTGGATGACGCAGATGTCCCTGGTGGACAGGTCCGATCTGAGCCATGCGTTAAGAGAACTGGACACCATGATGCAGGATCTTGGTGTCAGGTTTCCCTCCCGGGTGCCAGCGGTTAAACACTGGTAGCCGGTGGGGACATGTTGGGGCCTGCCCCTTAGTGTCCAAGGTTCCTGGATAAGGATAATCCCTGGCGCGTATTGGTCAGTGTGCTTCAAGAGGTTGACCGAAGCAGCAATGCTGTGCTGCAGGTTGACCTGCAAGCAGTGGATGCCCTGGGAGACGGTCATGTCTACTGTCCAGGGGAGGAGAAAAGCAACTCATTCTCAGCCTCATCGGTGAGAGTTGAGTCGCCAATTTCCATTGGCTCAGGCTCAGCCGCCTCCCCAGCCGCCGCAGAGGCGGACACGGCGCCCACGGCAGGTGAGTCACCTAGCCGCGCTACACCGCCCTCCCCCCAGCGACTGGGGTACGGCTGCTGCCTTCGCCTTGCGCCCCGCCGTCGGGAGTCTGAGCTCGGCCGGCAGCGTCCTCCTGGTGGTAATCCCACCAGTTGGAAGGCTGAGCCATGCCGTCGTCCAGTTCCCTCGGCTGGCTTTCAGTGTTTTTGCGAGCAGCACGAGTCTGCTCGAGGTGAAGTCTCCGAGACTGAGCTTCGTCAAGTGCGCGCTGGATTAGCCCGGACCGCCGGTTACTGCGGGCGGGTCTACGTCCGCGCGAGGCGGACTCAGCAGCGCAAATAGCCTTGTTAGGCTCGGGATCGGGTTGCTGCTGCCGCTTGGCCGGCGGAGCCTCCCAGCTCCGGGAGCGGCGCGCTTCCCGTCGTTCTTTGTCTCCACCTTGCCCTCCTCACAGCGGAGGATGGTCAGTTGATGGGGACCAAGGTGGAGGTTTGTGCCGTGCGGTAGCCGCTTGGCCCATCCCTCCGTCAGGCCGAGGATGACGGTGGCCCCGGTCGTGCCCTTGCGGACCGTGCTGTGGTACACAAGACCACTGGCGTCGAGATCCGGGTGCCGCTTGAGCAGGAGCTGCCGCAGCTGCTCCCCGGACTTGATCGCACTGTCGGCCGAGACCCAAATCCGATGGCGGATGGTCTTCGGCCGCTCGCTCTCCAGGGCGAAGGTCAGCTGGCCCAGGTCGCTGTGCCAGTCGAACTTGGGCAGCTGATCCCACAGGAGCTGGGTGCTTTCCTCGGATTTGCACCACAGTAGGATGCACCGTTCGCCTTGGTGGACTTGAAGATGTCCACGAAGACTCCCTCCGGGTTAGGTTGAGCGAGCCCTCGTCGATGGTACGCCACGCGACGTCGAGCTGCTCGGGCGTCAGGTCGAAGTCCCCGCCGAGGATAATCACGGCGGGTTGCAGCGGCTGCTTGACCTACAAACCGCACAGGTTTTATTGTATATTATTAAGCATGAGGCAACAAGTTAAGCAATGCACGAGTAATATCAACTTTTGCCAGCATTATAGACATATCTAGAAGATCTCAAGCAAATACTTTCAGATTCTGGCGAGTTGCTTAGCGTTGGCAGGTGATTAATCTACATTTTTACATTTATTGCCGGCCAAATTTATGGATTCGCGATTCGACGGAAAATGAGGCTCTGGTATAGCCAATTGCAATATATAACACTTAGAGATAACAAGGACGACTTAAGTAGAAGAACGGGAAACCTCGTTTCTTGGAAAATTTTTGAAGGCAGGCTTTTCCGAAAAAAATACACTACGCGGAGATAGTAAGTTTTCATTTTTTCAGCACAACATTGTTATTGCTTTGATTGGAGGCAGATCCTGCAGTGTTCATCTGCATTGTGCCGTTTTTATTGCTCCATCGATATCCATAAAGCTTTTTGTTCAAAGAATTAGAATTCTATGTTAATTTTTTATTCTACGTACATTTTATGTACCTTGAATCTATTTTATCATCTCTGTGACAAATATTTGTGTAACACAGTCAGCTAAGAATGATAAAATCTCTACATATAAAAATCAAAACTCTGTGTGTGTGTGTGTGTGTGGACAATTTTGATCGCTATGGACTCCCAAACCACTCAACCAAATTACACCAAACTTTACACCCACCCTAAACTCACTACGGAAAATGTCTTAGGCTACCTTTTAATTTCCTAGACTCAAGTCTTCCTACCTAAAAGTACAAAAAACTGCTCAAAATGCGCGATTTTTTCACTAAATCCTCCATAGCGCCGCTCCACTTCTACCGATTCTCTTCAAATTTGACACAGGCAATTTTCAACTATTTTGACACAATCTTGTAAAATTTCAAATCTCAAAGTTAATCCTGAAAGCCGCTGTGCACTTTTAAAGTTTGGCTGTTTTTTTCAGCGAGGCAGCCACCCCAACCTCCGCCCGCCTGCCTCTCTTTCCCGATCTGGGCCCAGATGTGTAAAAGGGTTTCAAAATTGACTAACCTTCAGCTGCCATAAGTTTGCTCCAAGTAAAGCGATTGACTTCAAACTTGACACAATTCTTCATTGACTTATTCTCTGTCTAAATGTAAAGTTTCAACTCTCTAACTCAATCAGAACAGAAACTGTAAACATGTAAAGTTTGTCTGCTTTTTCTGTTGCTTGTGCCACTCAATCACTCATTCCCCCCAGAGCCAGACGAAGGGTCAGGCGATAGGGCTCAATGTACATAGCGAATGTACAGTGTTTTGGAATAACTTTATTTATAGCCTTCTCTGCACACCGAGAGTGGAGAGGCTACGTTTAGCCATGACAGTTTAGTGAGAAATTCTAACCACTGCCCTCCCCTCTGTATTGGCAAACTCTGCAGCAGTTTAACAGTGGATGGCAATTGGCAATGGGCAAATCGAGGGAATCCACTATCCAGCATGGTTTGTAAAAGCGAAATATTTATGAAAAGGCGATGCAATGCAATACAACCCTACTAAATTAGTCACACCATGGAAATTTTAGGTTTCTCTTAAAAGTACTTTAAATATTAAATGTCCTAAGAAATGCTTATTTCCTTGGTTGTTAGACTGATGCAGACTGCAGTGGAGCTGAAAATACACAAATTCCTTTCAGGGCTGCAAATTGGCAAGAAAGATGACGTGATCAAAGCATGAGAACAGCCATGAGAGTACTACGTTCCACAAACTGCATGGCTTACCAAGCAGGAATGGGCAGACTTTTACTTCAAAAGCCAGATAAAGAATCCAGCTTATGTGCGGGCCAGATGAGAGTGGAAAGGAGAAGGAATAGACTATTAGAAGAGAGGAGAGGCGAGAGGGGGATATGAGAAAACATGGAATATAAGAGGAGAGACAAGTGGTGAGGAGAGAGCAGAGAAGAAGGGAGGAAGAAGTGAGAGGAGGGGAGAAAGGAGGGAGAGGAAAGAGTAAAGGCGAGAAGAGGGGAGAGATGAGACAGAGGATCGATGAGAGGAGAGTAGAGAAGAGTGAGAAGAGATGAGAGGAGATGAGAGATGAGAGAGCAGAAAGAAGATGACAGAGGGTCAAGAGGAGATGAGAGATTAGAGAGGAGAGAGTAGAAAGGATAGAAAAGAGAGGAGATAAGAGGGGGAGAGAAGGGGTGAGAAGAGAAGAGATAGAGATAAGAGAGGGGTGTAAGAAGAGGGGAGAAAGGAGAGATGAGAGAGTAAAGGGAAGAGGAGGAGAGAGGAAATAGATGAGATTGTAGAGATGAGACAGATCAAAGAAGAAATGAGAGATGAAAAAGGTGAGAGGAGAGTGCAGAGAGACGAGAGAAGATAATAGAGGAGAGAGAGTATAGAAAGGGAAAAGAAAAGAAGAGAGGAGTAAGGAAAGAGAGGAGTGAGAAGAGGTGAAGAGAAGAGTACAGAGGAGATAAGTGAGAGAACGTATAAGAGAGTAAAAATGACAGATGAGAGAGCAGATGAACAGACGAGAGATGGGAGAGTACAGAGAACAGAGGAGAGATAAGAGAGAAGAGATTACAGAGACTAGAGGAGAGAGGAGAGACAGGGAGAGAGAAGAGGAAACAGGAGAATGAAGAGGGGAGAGAGTAGAGAGGAGAAGAGAGATGGGAGAGGAGAGAGAGAGGAAAGAGTAGAGAGGAGAGATGAGAGAGTAGAGGAGAGAGTTAAGAGAAGAGAGAAAAGAATAGAGAGGAGAAGGAAGAGACGAGAGAAGAGGGGGAGAGAAGAGAGAGGAGAGGAGAGAGAAAACGAAAGAGTAGAGAGGAGAGAGGAGAGGTGAGAGAAAAGAATAGGGACGAGATGAGATAAGAGAGATGAAAGAGAAGAGAGATGGGGGAAGATACGAAAGAAGAGAGGAGAGAAGAGAGAGGAGAGAGGAGAGACGAGGGACGAGAGAGAAGAGAGGAAACAGAAGAGACGATAGAAATTTTAAAGGATCTAACGGACGTAGGGAGAGTCAGAGAGAGGCCAGAGTTTGCCAATACATGTTTTAGAGTCAGACAGACATTGCCTGGCATTCTGTGGAGTACCCCAGCAAACAATATCAACGTTTGCCTCAAACCCTAATTTTACACAAATGTGCTCCATTTTATGTCTACCTCTATCCTACTAACATTAATTTGTTTGTGTATGGCCTTAGATTTCAGAATACATGCAAAAGTAGTTCCGGGGATTGGAATTCCCCGGGTTCAAAATCCGCGGGTTTCAACAGCTTGTAGACTCATAAAACCAAAGAGCTCAGCGTGCCATTTTAATGGTTTTTAGGCACAAGATACGTGTAAATGTGTACCGTAGAATCTAGCGGAATGGGCGCCCGCGCCTTCCCGCTGTGTCCCCTCCGGGACAGCCCTGCAGCTAAGTACCGTAGAATAAAAAATTAACATAGAATTATAATTCTTCGAACAAAAAGCTTTATGAATATCGATCGTGAGCAATAAGAAAGGCACAACATATCAAAAGATGAACACTGGATCTGCCTTCAATCAAAAGCAATAACATTTTTGTGCTGAAAATGAAAACTTCCTATCTCCCGTCGTTGTATTTTTTTCGATAAAGCCTGACTTCAAAAATTTTCCAAGAAGCGAGATTTCCCGTCCTACTTAAAGTCGTCCTTGAGAAATAATTTAATATTTGATCAATCTTATCTTAAAATTGTGAAATATATCCTCGTATCGCCTTACATCAAATAATAGTATACTTATAAATTCATTCATAATCCTAAAATCTCATAAACAAAGACTAGGAAGTTTTAAATCTAGCACCGTAAGGAAAATAGTTATATCAGTTTAAACAATTTTAATGTGCTAGTATCTTTTCGTTTTATCCAAACTATGTTTCGTTGCTTTTTTATGTAAATTAAAACACAGCTAAAAAAATAGAACTATTTTTTTCTAAAATAATAAGTATGTCTTTTTTGTTCAGAACAATCTAAAACAGTACTTCTGCCAATACTTCATTTGTCATTGTGACGAGTGAAAGAGCTTCCTTGTTCTAAGCAAGAGTGTTTGCTTACACCTTCTTAGAACTGTATTAGTTTACTGTATTTGCGTTTTAACTCGAGATTTTATGAGCTTTAGACAACACATATAGCATGCACTTCTTTTTCTTAAATACTTTTTATGACTGCTTCTACTAGGCCTTAACTTAGTCTGGATAGGCCTATTTTTTAGACCAAGAAGTTCAATTAACTTTGGTTGACCCTATTGTGGAATTGCCCACCATCACCAATATTATTTAATATCATACTTACATTTGATATATATCAAGTTATGTTCCATATTGCCTTTCTTTCTACATTTAAGTTTAACAATTAACAATATTAATGTTGTAGGGGTTAACTTCTGTCCCTAATATAATCTTTACAAACTGCCACCAATTTGTAACAGGGGTTATTTCTAGGGCCTATCCTCCTTTTTTGCTAAATTTGTACTAGGCCCTAGGGTTATTTCTTACTACTTGATTTTATTGGTTATTTCCTGTAGGCCTTGTATGTTTACTGGTAGCATATGTACTTTTAGCCTAAACAGTCTAATGGCACTATATTTCTAATTCTTTAAATCTCCCAGTTTTCTCCTCTAGGAGGGTTTCCCTTAAGGGTTTCTCTTCAGACTTTATGTCTAGATCTCTCTACCCTGTGGTAAGATTTCTACCTTCTATTGTATTGCAAAAGGTTTTCTATGTATGCCGGACACATTTTTATTGAATTTTCAATTGTATGCCAATAGATTTTAAATGTGTGCCAACTTGAAAAAACAATAAAAAATCAATGAATATTTAAATTTAAAATTGAACTACAAAAAATTGATAACAACATGACAATTGTTGTGACAATTCCAGTAATTAAAATGATTAGTAAATGATAAAATAGTAGCAGAAAAAATAGTTTTTGAAATAACTTAACACAGAAAAAGCACAAAAACATTCCTTATATTCATTTCTATGCTAGTCGCCATACATCACACTGAGACTGTACGCCACACTGTACATAGCCAAGAAATATACGCTAGTGTGTGCCACAGAAATCAAGTATATGCCGGAATTTTCTGGCATATCCCCACCATCTGCAAAATAGGCCTTCTAAAAGTGATTTCTCAGATTCTAATCTAGATATCTTGTTCTTTTGAAAATAGGTTGAACACTCCTAGTCTTGGGGTTATTCCTAAGTCACTATCTACTACTCAATATAAGTAACATAAGTGATTACAAGCCCAAGGCTGATTGAATTTATTTCTAAATAAGAGAATAGAATAAGAAGCTTATGCAAAATAAGCAGGTAAGCACAATCAAAGCTTGAGCTTAAAGGTGAGAATTTATTTTGGTCAGGCCCTCAAATAGCTGTTTATAGTATAAAAATTTATTACAGTTTTAAACAAATCATTGTACAAAATATACAACATATTTCTAATATATATTTAATACAAGCTGTTGAAACCCGCAGATTTTGAACCCGGGGAATTCCAATACCCAGAACTACTTTTGCATGTATTCTGATATCTAAGGCCATATAGAAACAAAAACTTATTAATAGTTAGTAAGATAGAGGTAGACATAAAATGGAGCACATTTGTGTAAAATTAGGGTTTGAGACATTGTTGGCTGGGGTACTGCGCAGAATGTTAGGCAATGTCTGTCTGACTCTAAAACATATATTGCTAAACTGGTCTCTCACTGACTTTCCCTACGTCCCTTGGATCCTTTGAAATTTCTATTGTCTCTTTGTTTCCTCTTATCTCTCTTGTCCCTTGTCTCTCCTCTCTCCCCTCTTCTTTTGTATCTTCCCTCATCTCTCTTCTCTTTCATCTCTCTTATCTCATCTCTTGTCTCTTCTTTTCTCTCTCCTCTCCTCTCTACTTATTCATTTTCTCTCTCCTCTCTACTTATTCATTTTCTCTCTCCTCTCCTCTCTCCTCACTCACTTCTCTACCTTTGTCTCTCCTCTCTCCTCTTGTCTCTGTAACCTCTCCTCTGTTCTCTTTACTCTCCTATCTGTTCACTCTCGTCTCTGCTCTCTTATCCCTGAGTAATAGTGATGGATTGAAATTATTTTTCAAATCAAAATCAAAATCAAAATTTTTGGTTCCTTAGAATCAAAATTGAAATTGTAATCAAAATCAAAATTTTTTGAGCTTAACAAATTTTTACTTTTTTGCTAATCATGCAAAAAGGTTAACACCTTGCCTCTGCATGTATGAGCTTACATGTTTTATAAAAAGTATCTTTGATATGTTTAAACCAGAATACTTTAGATTTAACTTACTTAAAAAAAGAAATAGAAAATGCTGGTATTTTACGTATTATACACTCGTACATAGAAATATAGTAGAAGTTGTATAATACTTCACCGCTGTTGAAGCTGAAGATCTAGATACAAGTAGCCTATATCCATTTCATTAAGGCTTTATAAGTCTTTAGCCAATTAAAATCCACGCCAATGAGTTCAGCCAGTGGGCTTGTGGAGGTTGAGGTGGGTGTAGCACAAGGCCTTGAACAGTATGTGCCCTACACAATCTTTTCTTGTAGAAAAGACGATTCTCACCTCCTCACTGAGTCTTTGAACTGCACTTCCTTTCATTTCCTATAGATTTTCTAACTCGTGTAGCATGATCATCAATGTCTAAATTGTTAAAATATAACCAAAATTTTGAAACGATTTTCGATGAATGGTGTCGAAATTCAAAATCAAAATCAAAATTATTTCGATGCAAAATTAGTTTCGAAATTCGGAATATCAAAATCAAAATCGAATTTTGATTCATCACTACTGAGTAACCTCTCTCATCTGTCTTATATGTTCTCTCACCTCTCTCCTCCGTACTCTTTTCTTTCCCCTCTTTTGACTCTTCACTTTTCTTTCTCCTTTCTTCTTTTCTCTCCTCTTCTATTTTCTATACTCTGTCTCCCTCTCTTCTCTCACTCCACTCTCCTCTCTCTATTATCTCTCATCTCTCATTTCTCATCTCTCCTTCTACCTTTCTCATCTCTACAACCTTAGAGATGTAGAGATGTATCTTCATCTCTTCTCTCTTCCCTTTACTCTTTCATCTCTTCTTTCACCTGTTTCCTCTTTGCTCTCCTCTCTGCTGTCTCCTCTCTTCTCTCATCTGCAGCTCTTTGCTCTTATCTCTACTCTCTCCTCTTGCTTTTCCTCTCTTTCCTTCTCTCACCTCTCTCCTCCGTACTCTTTTCTTTCCCCTCTTTTGACTCTTCACTTTCCTTTCTCCTTTCTTCTTTTCTCTTCTCTTTCGTTTTCTATACTCTGTCTCCCTCTCTTCTCTCACTCCACTCTCCTCTCTCCGTTATCTCTCATCTCTCATTTCTCATCTCTCCTTCCACCTCTCTCATCTCTACAACCTTAGAGATGTAGAGATATATCTTCATCTCTTCTCTCTTCCCTTAACTCTTTCATCTCTTCTTTCACCTGTTTCCTCTTTGCTCTCCTCTCTGCTGTCTCCTCTCTTCTCTCTTCTGCAGCTCTCTGCTCTCTCATCTCTACTCTCTCCTCTCGCTTTTCCTCTCTCCCCTCTTCTCCCCCTCTTTCTCATTGTCCTCACCCCCTCATCTCTCCTATTATATTTTATCTTTCTTTTATTCCCTCTGTTGCCTCTCCTCTCTTCAAATCATTTTTTCCTTCTTCTTTCCACTTTCATCTGCCCCTCAGCTATGAGCTGGATTCTTTATCTGGCCTTTGAGGTAAAAGTCTGCCCATCCTTGGAAAGCCAGTTTGTAAGACGTAGTACTCTCATGGTTGTTCTCATGCTTTGATCATGTCATCTTTCTTGCCAATTTGCAGCCCTGAAAGGAATTTGTGTATCTTTAGCTCCACTGCAGTCTGCATCAGTCTAACAACCAAGGAAATATGCATTTCTTAGGAGGCCATTTAAAATTTACACAGTACCTTTAAAAGAAACCTAAAATTTCCATGGTGTGCCTAATTTAGTAGGGTTGTATTGCATTGCATCGCATTGCCTTTTCATAAATCTTTCGCTTTTACAAACCATGCTGGATAGTGCATTCCCTTGATTTGCCAATTGCCATCCACTGTTAAACTGCTGCAGAGTTTGCCAATACAGAAGGGAGGGTGGGCAGTGGTTAGAATTTCTCACTGAACTGTTATAGCTAAACATAGCCTTTCCACTCTCAGGGTGCAGAGAAGGCTATAAATAAAGTTATTCCAAAACACTGTACATTTTCTATGTACATTCAGTCCTATCGCCTGACCCTTCATCTGGCTCTGGGGGAATGAGTGAGTGAGTGGCACAAACAACAGAAAAAGCAGACAAACTTCACATGCTTACAGTTTCTTTTTTGATTGAGTTACAGAGTTGAAACTTTACATTTAGATAGAGAATGGGTCAATGAAGAATTGTGTCAGGTTTGAAATCAATCGCTTTACGTGGAGCAAACTTATGGCAGCTGAAAGTTAGTCAATTTTGAAACCCTTTTACACATCTGGGCCCAGATTGGGTAAGAGAGGCAGGCGGGCAGAGGTTGGGGTGGTTGCTACGCTTAAAAAAACAATTAACTTTAAAAGTGCACAGCGCCGCTCAGGATTAACTTTGAAACTCAAAATTTTACAAGATTGTGCCAAAATATTTTAAGATTAAATATTGAAACGACTGTATTATGGCTTCTAATTCAATGCCATACCATGTCTGTAAACTCCTAAATGGAAGCATAAAGGAAATAAAAGCTCTTAGCCTTATTAAAATTAATCTTAAGTGCCACATGCCCCTTTACCTTTGGTTTACAAACATTTCCACACATGCACTTCATTGAAATGATTGCAAACCAAAGCTGGCTAGCAATACATTTATCTTTACACAAAGTACATATGCATTACTTTTACATTATTATCTTTTACCTAGAGCTTCAGTTCATGATTATTTTTATGTGCATTACACATTCAAATGATTGTAAACCAAAGTTGATATATAAGCATTGTCCAATAAATTGCTTTGTGGGCTTTCAATTTTGCATATTTTTTGTTATTCAGTTTCAAACATGCCATTTTTGAACACAAATGAGCAGTGGTTTTCTTTAATGTATTTTTTAGACAAGATCTTTATTGCTTTTTATTTAAGTTTAAAAGTGAAGGCTAGAAGGATTGAGTAGTAACTATAAGTTAGTCAAAGTTTTTAAGTATTTTGTATAAATTTTAAGCTAATTTTAGCTAATTTAAAGAAAAATGCTATGCAACCCTATATTGGCAATTAAAAATTAATGCAAAAAATAAGTAAGCTTTTTGTGGTAAGTATTATAAATTCAGATAACCTTTTTTAACTTTAATTAGCATAGTTTTTATTATTATCTAGTGACAAAACAATAAAGTTTTTGTCCCTAGTTTATATTTGGGTAATACCAAAAAATAGATAATTTCAAATAAATTGATTTTTTACATTATACTAGAAACTAATAGAGTGGTTTTATAAATTATATTTAATAAAAATAAAGTGCCAAAGTTAAAAGCGTGACAAAATAACCTTAATTTGTTAATGCAATGTGTCATAAAAAATGTAAAATAATAATAGATATTAAAATAATTAACAAATGTTTACTAGAATTTATACTTACTTCAGAGTGTGCAAGATTGTTTGTTTAGAGTTAGAGTGCTAAGCAAAGTTGTTCCTCTTTAGCCTTATTGCCTTTTCCCTTTAACCTTTCCTAGAGTTATGCCAATGGAATGGCATATTCCATTTATGTTTTTAAACAAATGAAAGAATCTGAAAGATACTAACAAAAATTTTGTACTTTTATTATAACATTTGGTTTAATAAATTTAAAATGTGTAACAGCTGCAACATAATTGTTATATGTACTACAGTACTCATAAATATTCCTTTACAAAATATATAATGTGGATTTATAGTTATGCCAATACCAGCCAACCCTATCTGAGAATTTACATTGGCATTTCTAAACTGAATGTTGGAAGTTTGAATCTGTGCTAAAATATTTTGCATGAGTAGTATGATCTGGACTATAAGAAGAGGCTGTCATATGCAAAAAAGACCCTTTGGCTGCGATAGGCTAAGAACTTCAATTGCTGTTGCTAATGCTAACAAAGATAACTCAGGTGCTTATTGTCAACTATTTGTTTATTTTATGTGCGCCACTCACTAACTTGCTTGCTGGTGCTCCTAGGCTAGAAATACAGTCAGCATGTCCTGGGACAGCATCCTGCACAGTATGTTGCAGTCCGACTGCATCAATCGGGCGGCTCTGGCTGGCCGCGACGGCCTAATCTGGTCGGCGACGCCCGACTTTCAGCCGACGCAGCAGGAGATTCTCAATTTAGTGAATTACTGCGAAGGCGAATCGGCCTCGCCGGCCTCCTTCACTCTGGCTGGCAGGCGGTACCTGACGCTGCGCCGTCTGGAAGGCTGCATTGATGGTGAGTGAGTGAGCCGGGTGTGGAAAAGCACAAATGCAACTTGCAGAATTGGAACTGATCATGATTTATGAATTCCAGCTTCTTGAGAAGTGCAACAGAGACAGAGGACAGAGTAGCTTATTGGTTAGGGCGGCTGATTTACGCTATTTAGCGCCTGGGTTCGATTCCCTGACGTTGCTGTCTCCAGCACCCGAGGCCCTGCAAAGTCAACTATAAGATTAAAAGTGCAATTCGCAATGGGTTAAGAGTAGTCAAGTATTCAAATGTTTTTTGAGTTTCCCTCCTCTCTCTTTGACGATGGTACCAATCGCCTATAGATGCTTCTTAATTAAATAAGTCGAAGGTTCGGTAGGTGTCTCTTGATCTCTAACCTTAACAGAGATGTTTATTTTTTTCTACGAGCGTAGTTCGTGATTGTTGCAATTTCTGATAGGATATTGATCACGCAAATTTATTAAACAATTCAGTGGAAATGAGAGCCACATGCTACTTATCGATACTGTTGCAGAGTTTACGTGTGTCCAGATTCATCTCTCTGTTAGATCGGGTTATTAGAGTCAGCTATTGGAGCAGTTAAGGAGGCGGAGAGCCGAGCGGCTTCATTCTCACCGAACGCTAGTGTATATATGATTTCTATAACGCATTTCACTGGTGTTCGCTTCGCCTTCACACAATGGGATCTTTACTGCCGAACAAGCATGTGCTGTACTCTCCTGATAGAAAAACCTTCTGAAGTTCGCGTTAGACTAAAAAATAACATTGGGCATAACTTGCTTAAATTAAGATCACTTCAGTATCAAGCAATTCTAATATCTATACATATCGGCAGTCAACAGATTCCTTGTCAAATTCCAACTGCGCATACCCAGACAAGTTTAGCCAGGACGTGGCCTCAGTTGCCCTGACGCTCAACTGTGTTGTTGTGGGAGCTTATGTTGCCCCAGCTGAAACTCCCCTGACTGCGCCGCCGGCCCAGCACAAGCAGTCGAACAGTCTTCAGCAATGCCAACAGCAGCCCAATCGGAGTGAAAAAGTGCACCAGACTGTTATGAATGTCAGGCTCTACCTGCGAGAGAATGGCTTCTGAAAGAGAATTGCGGAGGCGAGAGAGGATAAAACAAGAGATAAGAGCTGAGAAGAGAATTCTCCTAATCTACTTACCTGATTTCGGCTGTTGTCAGTGCAATCTACCACTTTTATTGCTGCTAATTGCGTCATTTGGCGTGTCGCAAAGTATTTCGCACCTGGTTCCGTCAATGGCATTCGTTGTTCAGTATTTTTGTGCTGATTTTTTAATTGTATTTGTTATTTCGCTTTGCTGTTGTAATATCGAAATATTTGCTCTACACAATCAGTAATCAATTTTACACAAACTTGCAACATTACTATATAGCGCTTTTTGCTTGCGGTTTGTGTTCCAAAGTTACAAGGACCAGGATTGGTCTGACCAGGATTGGTCTGACCAGGATTGGTCTGACCAGGATTGGTCTGACCAGGATTGGTCTGACCAGGATTGGTCTGACCAGGATTGGTCTGACCAGGATTGGTCTGACCAGGATTGGTCTGACCAGGATTGGTCTGACCAGGATTGGTCTGACCAGGATTGGTCTGACCAGGATTGGTCTGACCAGGATTGGTCTGACCAGGATTGGTCTGACCAGGATTGGTCTGACCAGGATTGGTCTGACCAGGATTGGTCTGACCAGGATTGGTCTGACCAGGATTGGTCTGACCAGGATTGGTCTGACCAGGATTGGTCTGACCAGGATTGGTCTGACCAGGTTTATTAGTTGGCTTGTCGTGCACTTTGAATACAGCAGAATCGGCAATTCGGAGCCTAGTGAAAGCATAATTAGGGCTGTGTGAATGCTGTCTTTGTCTTAGCAATCGGGGGCTGTGTTAGTAAAATCAGGGGCTGTGTGAATGCTGTGTATTTAAAATCAGGGGCTATGTGAATGCTGTTATTAAAACTAGGGGCTGTGTGAATGCTGTCTTAGCAATTGGGGGCTGTGTGAATGCTGTCTTAGCAATTGGGGGCTGTGTGAATGCTGTCTTAGCAATTGGGGGCTGTGTGAATGCTGTCTTAGCAATTGGGGGCTGTGTGAATGCTGTCTTAGCAATTGGGGGCTGTGTGAATGCTGTCTTAGCAATTGGGGGCTGTGTGAATGCTGTCTTAGCAATTGGGGGCTGTGTGAATGCTGTCTTAGCAATTGGGGGCTGTGTGAATGCTGTCTTAGCAATTGGGGGCTGTGTGAATGCTGTCTTAGCAATTATGGGCTGTGTGAATGCTGTGTATTTAAAATCAGGGGGCTAAGTGAATGCTGTGTGAGTAAGATTAGAGGCTGTGAATGTTGTGTAAGTAAAATCAGGGACTTTGTGAATGCTGTTATTAAAACTAGGGGCTGTGTGAATGCTGTCTTAGCAATTGGGGGCTGTGTGAATGCTGTCTTAGCAATTGGGGGCTGTGTGAATGCTGTCTTAGCAATTGGGGGCTGTGTGAATGCTGTCTTAGCAATTGGGGGCTGTGTGAATGCTGTGTATTTAAAATCAGGGGGCTAAGTGAATGCTGTGTGAGTAAGATCAAGGGATGTGTGAATGCTGTCTTAGCAATTGGGGGCTGTGTGAATGCTGTCTTAGCAATCGGGGGCTGTGTGAATGCTGTCTTAGCAATCAGGGGGCTGTGTGAATGCTGTATATATAAAATCAGGACTGTGTTATTAAAACCAGGGGCTGTATGAATGCTGTCTCAGTAATCGGGGGCTGTGTGAATGCTGTGTATTTAAAATCAGGGGGCTAAGTGAATGCTGTGTGAGTAAGATCAGAGGCTGTGTGATCAGCTTTGCACAAGGTGTCACATGTAATTTTCTCCTTTCTGGCGCGCATTTTGCGTGCTGCGAGTGCAGCTGTTTACCAGTTTATTTAAAACTGAAAATCATATTGGAATCTCAATGTTTCAATACTAGTGCTTTGTTGTCCCAGTGATTAATTCTATTGCTGGCTGCATGATTTTTGAAGCAAAAGTTGTCCCACTGTATCTGCTGTACACAGGCTAGCTATGTACTGTATGTAGTGTATACAGCTGCTGTTCTAACTGCATAATAACACTGCTTATTGCGAGCAGAAAGTATTTAACTGTCTGTTTTAGTCAAATGAAAATATACAAACTGGTGCAATGCATACCGCTTTTCAATATATGCTAATTACACACCTGTGCCTGTATAAAATCTTACTTTCTAACTAGTAATTAGGCATTTAGGCCTGTCTCTGGCTGGCTCCCCCCCCCCAACCTGCGCTGGTTAAGTTTCACCTTGCACTTGCACTCGCTCCCTCATTGGTGCAGCTCTAAGCTAGTAGTCTTGATCTATTTGGCTAATGGCTATCCGATATACCGACTGACGTCTCCTTGTCTTGCATTTGGGCCAGCCCGTTTGAGCATTTGTTCGGGCTCAGTCAGTCGGTCACTCATTTTTAGAATCTGCGAAGCTGCAGTATAGAGAGCCGTGCGGTCCAGCGCACCGTGACTAGGTCTCTGTCTCACCTGTCTCTAACCTCCCCAGCCCACCGCCCTGTGTGACTGTTAAGAGTTTATGTCATCTGCATGCTGCTCTTATAGTCACCGCCGGCGCGGTAAATGTCTCTCCAGGTGTGCGCACAGTGCAGTGCCCTAGGAACCCTCACCCCTCCCTCCCTCCTGAAGCCCACGGGGGCTTATCTCTCTCTTATGCTGCCTTTTTATGTGTAGCAGAGCTCCTTTTATTATTTTATATTACACATATATCTAATAGCACTCAGCTTTTTGCTTGTATTTTTACAGCCAATTTCACCGGATTCCGGCAGCCGTTGAGCTCAGTTACTCGTTTAGCAACTCACACCCGAATACACACGCAAGCATGTCCTGGCAGTCCTGGGTTGATAACATGTTGGCCTATCCCGGCGTCAACATTGCCGCCATCTACGGCGTGGACGGCAGCGTGTGGGCCAAGTCGCCCTCCTGCAATCCCAACCCGGCGGAGGTCACCGCGCTGATCGCCGGCCTCGGCAAGAGCAGCGCTGGCGAATTCACCGGCTTCAACTTTCAGGGCCTCCGCTTCATGACCATCCGGCTGATTGACGGCGAGATCGACGGGCGCAGCGGGCAGAGCAGCCTGAGCGCCATGAAGTCCAGCCAGTGCGTGGTGATTGGCGGCTACATCGACCCGGCGGACGGCTCCGCCCCGGAGACCGCCGGTAGCCAGAAGGTCAACTTCGCCGTGGCCAAAGTCAAGGAGGCGCTGGCCAATGCCGGCTATTGATGAATTCAGTTTTTTAATATATTTTAATCTAATTTGAACGCCATGATTGACAAGTTCTTACCATCATATCGAGTGTTTTATTGAATTTTTAGGTTTGAAATTGGAACTCTGTCGCTTACATACAAACTATATATATTTCTATATATAAATATCTTTACATCTATTTATTTTTATTGTTTTTATTGTTCTTCGGTTAAGCCAGAAACTAAACAGCAAACCAACTGGGAGTTGCCTGTTGCCTGCTTTTTTATTCATCAACCAATCTAATAATATTGCTATTATTTATGTGTCCCCCCTCCTATCTGCATGCCTTTTCCCTAGCGCTGAACTTTGAATTCTAATCAGTGATCAATATACAATAATTGTAAGCAAACTGACCAAACATGCCAGGAACTAACTGTGTCTGTTTTATTAGAACATAATGATTAACTGCATGAGATAGCGATAATAAGCGGTGCCCAGAACCGGTGCCTGAATAACTTCATTCAGTTCTGTCCTCCGACTTACTAACGTTAGTAGCATAGCTGCTCATTGCTGCTAAAAATGAACTTTTAAGTACAAAATAGTTGTATTAAAATTCAATTATCCCGCTACCAAGCAATAGGTTCGCGAAAATGTTCCAGTTAGTTATTTTTTTCAAATAGCCGCTCATTATGACAACAAACTCGATTGTGAATTTTTAATCTACTTCGTTTTTATCCACGTTTTTAATTGCCTGCAAACGGCTTATAAAAAATAAATATTTTCATATGCTTTCAATACTACTGTTTAGTATGCCACCATTGTTATTAGTTATTGGTTTTATTTATTGTTTTGCTGTTATTTCTGGTTGCGATGGCTCAACCGTGGTACAGTTTGTGCAGAAATATTTCTGGTAATGCCTGCAGCGATTAGTGCTGATGCGTGTGGAATTTTCTGTTTCCAAATTCTTTCCAAAATCATTATCGGTTATTCTCTACAATATAATCATCATGTGACAAGTTTCCAATATGAAATTTTATTTTAGCTAATAATTGGCTTTTTGTTCCAGCTATCCGACCCATGCTTGTATGTTTCCAGTAATCCGTCTGAAACTGATGAGTATGCTATGCACACTACTGTTATTGCTAAATATATTAGTTATGAAAGTGCTCCAGTTAAAATAGTTTCTACTCTGGTAGCAATAAACAGGTTCACCAACATCAATCAAGCCGCTTTTTTATAGAAATTGTGTCGCTTGCGAAATCATTGTCACACGGTTTTGCTCATTTTTATCAGCACTGCTTTTCCTTAAACCCGTCAGAAATCACTCTATAGGCACTTCCTGACCCGCTCTTCCAAACATTTAGAATCTCTGAGAATCGCTCTCCAAATGATTTAAAAATCGCCCTCCAAATCCTTGAAGAATCGACATTTAGTGTCAAATCCTTGGAGAATTGCCATTTAGTGTCAAATCCTTGGAGAATTGCCATTTAGTGTCAAATCCTTGGAGAATTGCCATTTAGGATCAAATCCTTGGAGAATCGCCATTTAGTGTCAAATCCTTGAAGAATCGCCATTTAGTGTCAAATCCTTGAAGAATTGCCATTTAGTGTCAAATCCTTGAAGAATCGCCATTTAGTGTCAAATCCTTGGAGAATCGCCATTTAGTGTCAAATCCTTGAAGAATCGTCGTCCAAATCACTGGACAATCGCCCTCCAAATCACTGGATAGTCGCCCTACAATTCCTTGGAACGTCGCAAATCTTAATGTAGTGCTTTTGATGATAAATTGTATTATAGAATTTCTTTGGCACTACTGAACAGTTTATTTAAGTAGAGTAGCTGGAACAACGCAGTTATTTTTATATAAAGCACTTCATTCTTACTCGATCGTGCATCATCAGACGAGTTGTTTACGATCAACTCCGCCTCGGCTCTTGCTGTCAGTACACTGTCTACGTGGGCGTTGTGGCAGCGTAAATATTGATGGAATTTTACATGGGGTGGATGACATGCGTCATAGCCTTAATGACCATTTTAGGGGATATACGTAAATATGATATGGCATTATAATTTACTTGTCGGTCTTTTATTAAGAGTCTTGGATTAACCCTTGAGCACAATGTATGCAATTTTCATAATCGTTTACCTTATTTGCATATGATCCTGCAAGCTGCAATGCATATTGCACTGCATTCATACGGTTTTCAGTGCTAACGAGTGCATTATGTTTATTTACAGAGAGTGATAATAATTAACTTGGTTATTTCCGTCAGTCAGACTGCGTGACTGTCTAATTATTTACAGTGTGCAGCAATAACAACAGGCTGTAATCAGAGCGCAGGAAACACCTTAAATAAACTCGATCACTTCTGACAGGCGTGACAGAGGTGCCCGTACAGCATTAATATTTCAATAGTTTTGCAAATCTCTCAGATGCTTATACTGGCTCTGCTGTAACAAAAAACATATAAAGCAGATAATGTTGTCTTGCTTGATAAACATTGATTTGTTTTCAATCTTAAACGAAAAAAAATTCAATGCTAGATTGTGCTTTTTGTTTTTGTTATAAAGGACAATGAAACCCGGTTAGCACAAAGGCAATTGTAATGAAACAGCAACTAAGAAATCTGCGAAACGAAACCTCTCAATCGCTTTTTGAGAATCACCTGTCTCATGTTCTGTCTGAATCCTGTCTGAGTGTCCCCCTTTGCCAGTCGCAAAGAGGAAAGGACAAGCGCCAGGCAGAATACGCCATGCACAACTTGAAGTCCGGACAATTGCACTCGCCAGACCTCTCAGTCGCAAAATGCCTAATGAGGTGCTTGTAAAGCAACTGGGCAACACGAGTTTGACGTCACGATTGGCTTCAACCTTTTAAGCCCAGCTCCATCTGTGTTGCAACGTACAGCTTCTATTCTACTGTAACTGCACTATTGTGCATCTAGAAAGTCAAAAGGGCACGTGCACTTCTGTAACTGAATAACGTCAATGCTGTAATGAAAAAGCTGAATCTCATATACTTTCTACTACTGCATCAAGGCCAGTTCCCTGTGACGAAAGTTGTGCCACATAAGACGCCCGACATGGAGCTGAAAAAGTACCGCTTTTCAAAGAAGGACATGAAAAGCTTGGGGTATTAATAAACTTTGGTCATTGGGGAACTTTCTGGACTAACCTTTTCCTGACATCCAGTTTCACTGTACTGCCTTACCCTTCTCTGCCTTGTTTTTCTGCTCTTAGTTCTAAAAATAGCATTATTTGGTCACGGGGATTTCCAGTTTATAAAGCAATGTTCAGTGAAGTATATAGCAAAGTAGATCTATCAATCAAGCAATTAATCGATAGCTGAAGAAGACAGGCGATCTTATAAAAAACAGAAGCCAGAATCAGTTTAAATTAAAAATTCATATCAAACAGCTTTTTGAACTGGAAATAAAGAAAATAATTCTCATACAGATTTTCGTGCAAGAATATCGGAAACTAAAATCAGACTATACGGACTATATATACAATGTTCACAAACTGCACTCCTTGACTGCAAAACTGGAAAGAAGATAAACCTGTTTGACACGTGGCCAGCTTTCTAATAATACAGTTTGTCTTATTCCGTAAAGCTGACTTTGACTATGACAATGCGCCGTTTTGCAACATTCGATACGCTGCAGATTTTCACGGACAACAGGAATTTTTTGCAGACTGCTTCTACTAATCGTATGTTCAAGAGCAGTAAGTCTTGCTGGCATGGACCCGCCCGTGAAATTCTAAATGTGAAATTTTTATACAACCAATAGCTTGCATAATCTATTCCAGGTGATAACTTCCCGCTGGGCAGCAAGGATGTCCCAATCGAGCCGCTGGACGCCCTGCACCGTGAATACCAGATTGATCGGCAACTGGGCAGCGGCGGCTTCGGCCGTGTCTTCCTGGCGATCAGGCGGTCGGACGGCACTCGGGTGGCCATCAAGTTTATTCTCAAAGCGAAGATGTCTGTGCACTCGTGGTATGAACTGGTGAGTCTCTTCTGTTTGTTTTCAACTTGATTGATTTGATTTTCAATATTTAATACATCGTTTTGGTTATATTTAATGCCTTTTTCTTTTCCTTCCAAATCTTAGCCGAACGGTCACAGAATTCCGTTGGAGTTTCTGCTGCTGCACAAGTGCCGGCACATCAGCGGCATAGTCAGACCCATCAGTTTCCACGAGGGCCCTACCGAATGGGCCATCGTGATGCCTAAAATCGAAAAAGGCATGGACCTGTTTGACTTCATCTCGCGCAGGCGATTTCTGCCGGAATTCGAGGCCAGGAATTTCATTAAGCAACTCATTGAAACTCTGCTCGCCTGTCACGAGGCCGGCGTCCTGCACAGGGACATCAAGGACGAGAACCTGCTGGTTGACCTCGCTGACAACAGGCTGCAGCTCATCGACTTCGGCTCCGGCGCCATTCTGAAGGAGGAGCAGTACACCGATTTTGATGGTGAGGCTCGCTGCGCAATTTGTTTATCAAATTATCATCATTTATATTGTGATCAAGGGCTACTCAAATAGAAAGGCAGGAAACTATATACATTTCTTGGAGAAATTGAAGCAAAATTTTCGTGAGAGGCAGGTTTCACCTCGCTCACAATTTTTTGGCGCTGATGATTGATTTTTATCGTCTTACTAGTTGATAATAGATAACAGATGATAGATAATAGATAACAGATGATAGATAATAGATAACAGATGATAGATAATAGATAACAGATGATAGATAATAGATAACAGATGATAGATAATAGATGATGGATGATAGATAACAGATGATAGATAATAGATAACAGATGATAGATAATAGATAACAGATGATAGATAATAGATAACAGATGATAGATAATAGATAACAGATGATAGATAATAGATAACAGATGATAGATAATAGATGATGGATGATAGATAACAGATGATAGATAATAGATAGCAGATGATAGATAATAGATAACAGATGATAGATAATAGATAACAGATGATAGATAATAGATAACAGATGATAGATAATAGATAACAGATGATAGATAATAGATAACAGATGATAGATAATAGATAACAGATGATAGATAATAGATAACAGATGATAGATAATCGATAACAGATGATAGATAATAGATAACAGATGATAGATAATAGATAATAGATAACAGATGATAGATAATCGATAACAGATGATAGATAATAGATAACAGATGATAGATAATAGATAACAGATGATAGATAATAGATAACAGATGATAGATAATAGATAACAGATGATAGATAATAGATAACAGATGATAGATAATAGATGATGGATGATAGATAACAGATGATAGATAATAGATAACAGATGATAGATAATAGATAACAGATGATAGATAATAGATAACAGATGATAGATAATAGATGATGGATGATAGATAATAGATAACAGATGATAGATAATAGATAACAGATGATAGATAATAGATAACAGATGATAGATAATAGATAACAGATGATAGATAATAGATAACAGATGATAGATAATAGATGATGGATGATAGATAACAGATGATAGATAATAGATAACAGATGATAGATAATAGATAACAGATGATAGATAATAGATAACAGATGATTGATAATAGATAACAGATGATAGATAATAGATAACAGATGATAGATAATAGATAACAGATGATAGATAATAGATGATGGATGATAGATAATAGATAACAGATGATGGATGATAGATAACAGATGATAGATAATAGATAACAGATGATAGATAATAGATAACAGATGATAGATAATAGATAACAGATGATAGATAATAGATAACAGATGATAGATAATAGATGATGGATGATAGATAACAGATGATAGATAATAGATAGCAGATGATAGATAATAGATAACAGATGATAGATAATAGATAACAGATGATAGATAATAGATAACAGATGATAGATAATAGATAACAGATGATAGATAATAGATAACAGATGATAGATAATAGATAACAGATGATAGATAATAGATAACAGATGATAGATAATCGATAACAGATGATAGATAATAGATAACAGATGATAGATAATAGATAATAGATAACAGATGATAGATAATCGATAACAGATGATAGATAATAGATAACAGATGATAGATAATAGATAACAGATGATAGATAATAGATAACAGATGATAGATAATAGATAACAGATGATAGATAATAGATGATGGATGATAGAAGAAAGAAATGGGTAATGGGTTTATAAGGCTATACGATTTTCGCACAAAAGAAGCCTTTTTTTCAACCCCCAAAATAAGCTGTGATCTATGTGTGTTATTTTACAACGCAGAGAGGGCGGGCGCAGTTGCAGGTGGGTTGCAGGGGGCAGTAATGGGCCCAATTAATTCAGATTCATTTGGCCAATTGGTTTATAAAATGATCAGGTGCGAGAAATTGACCAATTTTCTCTTAGCTAACTACCCGCATTGCGAAATAAGCCTCTGAGGCCGCCCATCCGAAATTTTGGTCACATGACTGCCAGGCAGGCAGTTCTTTCGCACCTACCCTGCTTTCTCCTGAAGACTAGGGTCATGACCTGAACTGGACAATCCTATCATCTGCTGGGCGCTTGGGACGATTGTGAGATCCGGTGCTGGGGTCAAGGAGGTCAGCATGTACACACCCTGTGCCTTGGGGGGGGGGGTGGCACTCTAGTTGTGAATTGACAGATAAACCACATGATGCGCCTCCTGCTTGCCTCTTCCATTGCTGCCTTTTAACTGGCAACTCACTCGCCTCACTTTGCTCGCAGGCACCCGCGTGTACAGCCCGCCTGAGTGGATCCGTTGGCGACGCTACCACGGCAAGCCGGCCGAGGTCTGGGCGCTGGGCATCCTGCTATTCGACATGGTCTGCGGCGACATCCCGTTCGAACGCGACGACCAGATCTGTCACAGCGGGCCGCGGTTCAAGCGCCGTCTGAGTCGGCAGTGCCGCCAGCTGATCCTGGCCTGCCTGCAGACAGAGCCCAGCAAGCGGCCCAGCCTCCGGGAGATGCTGCGCCATCCCTGGATCGCGGATCCCAGCATCAGTGCCAATGCGGCCACCTCCTGTGCCAGCAGCTCCAGCGGCTTCGGTGGCGGCCCGACAGACTCGGACAGCCGCGACGAGTCGCTGCCGCGCCGCTCTGCTGCCCAGAAGCGCCCGGCGGCGGCCGACCAGCCGTCCAGGGCCGCCAAGGACTCACCGTCGCCGCCGCTGGTGCGGTTCACCATCTCCGGTGGCAGCGGCAGCGGCGAGTCCTTGGACTCCAACCTGCTACTACACGAGGCCGAAACTGCCGCCGCCATCTGCGGCCAGGCCATCAGCTCGTCCGATTCGGGCTACGCCGCATCGCAGTAATCGCGCGTTAAAACAAATGCAAGGGGGTCATTTAAGGTCAGCTAGTTGTCGAGTATTTCGGCTAAAACTCTGGCCCGGCATCAACTTGTAAAAAATGATCATTTTTGTCAGCGTTTCTACGAATTTCATCAGTAATCAATAGTGACCCAATAACTTGATGAAGGTCCTTTGAGGCCGGGCCAGATTGAGGCCAGAACCCCCACACTGAACCAAAAGCAGTTAACAAAGTTGCAGATTATTTGCATAAATATTACTTTAGAGCTTGTCAATTGCAGATTTTGATATAGAAATAATCTATATTCCATTTTTTGCAGCTTTTGTCAATCCATAATTCGATTTTCATTTTTATCATTTGCATTGGAGCTTTTTCCCGCAGACAGCCAATCTTCATTCCAGTCTTTGTTGCTCACTCCATCAATCAAACTTTACGCATCAATTATGGATTTGATTAACTTGAAACTCCTCCCGAGCAGCTCACCTGTTTTTGACCAGTCTGCAGATGGCAGAGTTCAGCAATTATTTTGTACATAATCCTCTGCGTTTTTGTATTCGAAGAGTTTTAACGATATAACTGCCCGCATCGCACCTGTGCCCCTTAATCACCTCATTTACTGGCTGTTGTTGTAATTGCTTTTAACCAGAGTTAATCCTCACTGCATGCAACCAGTCTTTGTGACCGCTCCTGCGCTTTCCTGGGCAAACGCCCGCGTGGTCTTTGTTCTCAAGCTGAGCCGTTTTTCGTTTTCCTTGCTCCAAGCAGATCCTTGCTGGCGGTTTAAGACAGAAGAAAACTTTCCTGTCTTTCCTCTGCTCCGCAACAAGCAGATGGGCTTCGTAAGTCTTCTGTATTTTAGCCAGCCGGTTGTTGCCGGCTATTCTGCATCTGCGTTCCCAGCTTAGCTGGTTCTCGTGCGTTTTCAAGCTTTGCAAATTCTGCTTTAACTGTCTTTTGTCTCCTGTCCCGGTTCTGCCTGCAGGTGTACCGCAGGTGTTCTGATTGCACGCGGGAACAGCCGTGTTTGGCCCCTTTGGCCGGTTCAGAGCGCGCCATCTTGTCAAAAAAGCGTTTTATTTTTTTACAGTAATCTTTCATTCTTTTATTCAATTTCAACGCAACTCTAATTTTGTAATAACTTGAGAATTTTATTAAATTTGAAAAATATACATTGGCCAATCGTGTACCTGATTTCGTCTTGGTCTCAGTCCTGCCATCGTTGTTGAAGATTTAACATTCATTTTTGTTGTATTATGAATGGTTGGTTGCTTATATTCACTTCCTTCTGGCGCCACCTCTGGTGTTAGATGTGCTATCTCCGGTGTTAGAAGCGCCATCTCTGGTGTTAGATGCGCTATCTCCGGTGTTAGATGCGCCATCTCCGGTATTAGATGCGCCATCTCGATTGTTAGAAGCCCCATCTCTGGGGTGCTGGAGGTGCCACCTCTGGGGTGCTGGAGGCGCCATCTCTAGGATTGCTGGAGGCGCCATCTCTGGGGTGCTGGAGGCGCCACCTCTGGGGTGCTGGAGGCGCCATCTCTAGGATTGCTGGAGGCGCCATCTCTGGGGTGCTGGAGGCGCCACCTCTGGGGTGCTGGAGGCGCCATCTCTAGGATTGCTGGAGGCGCCACCTCTAGGGTGCTGGAGGCGCCACCTCTGGGGTGCTGGAGGCGCCATCTCTGGGGTGCTGGAGGCGCCACCTCTGGGGTGCTGGAGGCGCCATCTCTGGGGTGCTGGAGGCGTCACCTCTGGGGTGCTGGAGGCGCCACCTCTGGGGTGCTGGAGGCGCCATCTCTGGGGTGCTGGAGGCGCCACCTCTGGGGTGCTGGAGGCGCCATCTCTAGGATTGCTGGAGGCGCCATCTCTGGGGTGCTGGAGGCGCCAACTCTGGGGTGCTGGAGGCGCCATCTCTGGGGTGCTGGAGGCGCCACCTCTGGGGCGCTGGAGGCGCCATCTCTAGGATTGCTGGAGGTGCCACCTCTAGGGCGCTGGAGGCGCCACCTCTAGGATTGCTGGAGACGCCATCTCTGAGGTGCGGGAGGCGCCATCTCTGGGGTGCTGGAGGCGCCACCTCTGGGATTGCTGGAGGCGCCATCTCTGGGGTGCTGGAGGCGCCAGGTGCTGGAGGCGCCAGGTGCTGGAGGCGCCAGGTGCTGGAGGCGCCAGGTGCTGGAGGCGCCAGGTGCTGGAGGCGCCAGGTGCTGGAGGCGCCAGGTGCTGGAGGCGCCACCCCTGGGGTGCTGGAGGCGCCATCTCGGTGCTCTGTAGGAGTCATCTCAGATTTCTGACGCGTACAAAAATGGACTCTTGTGTAGAGCACTTAAATCAGCGAACATGTGGTTGACTGTGAATTTCCTGGAATCGCCACCGAAAGCAGAACGCTGCTATGGAAATTCCAGTTCGCCCGAATAAACAAAATTAAACTGTGTTGCCCCCCTGGACAGTTTTGGAACAGGAAATTCCACGCGCATAAAAGTGGCCGCACTGTGCATGGTGTTGGATCGGATGTACACACTGGATCAGCTGATCGGAGTTGCACCTCGTCAACCCTTTGCGATCTCCTCTCTGACCCTCGGCGGCCAGTACCATGCAATTCAATAATCAATTCCAAAATTTTGTACCCCCGCTGCTATGAAGTCAGCGGCACAATTGAAGAATTGCAACTATAGTGAATTAGGATTAGTTTGAATCAATGGACGCCTTAAGATTCTAGTATTGCATACGGGACGTCCATCGCCTGACATTAAATGCATATCGAATTCATCTGAATGTTTCGAACTCACACAAGGGGTCACTAAGCATTATAGAAGTTCCTATTCTGCAAGCTCTAAACTGTGCATTGCTGCATGGTTAGTTTGCCGCTGCCAGTCGAGCCAGACTGTCTGACCTCGAGGCGGTGAGAAGCGAAGCATGTATCAGATTCGCATCAAAGGCTGCAGTTCCTTGCCTTGCCTGCGCAAGTCTGCTGTAAATCATGCATCGTAAGAAAAGCAAAACTAAACCCTAACCCGCCCATCGCACTGAAGTGAAGCACGGGCAGATCAAATAAAGTGTCTTGAGGCGAATTTGTATCGATTACGAGGCAGCAGTGGTGGACAAGGGTCAAATGTCTGTGAGTTTGACTTTCAGAAATGATATATAGATAGACGCCCTGGCAGACGCCTACGCTAGTCGACAGCAAGCCGCTGTTGACGACGCAATCAGGGCAGTCGCCTCCGTCGGGCCTGAACGGCAGAACAGGGTCTTCTGGCCGGTCGTGAACGCCCTAACCGGTCGCAAAAAGAAGACGGCGCTCAACCTGGCTGGCGACACGGCCGAAGAGCGCAGAAACGAGCTGCGCACCTTCTTCGCCGCCATTGTCAACGCGCCGCCGCCGACTCTGCCGAACGAGATGCCGCTGCCCCCCGAGGTGGCGCTGCCGCGGCAGGAGGACTTCGACACCCGTCCTGTGACCAGCACCGACGTCGTGGAATTCGCCCGCAGGGCTCCGGGAGGCCGCGCCCCCGGCCCGGACGAGGTCCCCGTCGAGGCGCTGCGAGTCACAAGGGTTGCCACTGAGGTGGCCCGCGTGATGAACGGCGTCCTGGCGGGAGGCCCCGCGCCCCGCGAGTGGACCCAGGCCAACATCGTCGGCATCCCGAAGAAGCCGGGCACTACACGGAAGGAGGAGCATCGTGGAATCTCGCTCATGTCCTGTACCGCGAAGCTGTTCAACCGGGTGCTATTAGCACGGTTACAGCCCGTGCTGGACTCGTTCCTGCGGTACGAGCAGAACGGGTTCCGCCCCCGTCGCGGTACGGTGACGCAGATCCTGGCCCTCCGCCGCATCATCGAGGAGGCGCGCATCCACCAGTCAAGCCTTATCGTCATCTTTGTTGACTTCCTCAAGGCCTTCGACTCGGTGGCGCGCGGCGCGCTGCCTCACGTGCTCCGTGCCTACAACGTACCGCAGCAGCTGATCTCCGCCATCATGGCGCTGTATCAGGACACCACCGCCGCGGTAGCGACGCCAGACGGACCGTCGGAACTGTTTAGCACGACCTCCGGAGTGCTACAGGGTGACACTCTGGCCCCCTTTCTCTTCGTGCTGGTGATGGACTGGGTGCTCAGGACCGGCCTGCCGACATCAGAGGACGGCTTTCTGCTGCAAAGGCGCACCAGTAGACGGCACCCGGAGAAGAAACTGTCTGTCCTTGGCTACGCGGACGACCTCGCCCTGCTGTCTTCGACGGCCGAAGGCGCCCAACGGCTTCTGGACGGCCTGACTGCGGCGGCGGCGAGGGTCGGTCTCGTCATCAACGCCAGGAAGACCGAGGTGCTGACGGTGCCGCATGATCTACCCGCCGAGATTCGACTTCGAGACGGCGACGGCCCCGGGACGGCGCTCCCGAAGTGCCTTCAGTTCGTCTACCTCGGCGGACTGGTGCCGGACGTCGGTGACGACCTAGCGAGACGGCGCGGCAAGGCCTGGGCTGCCTTCCGATCTGTGCGGGCGGTGCTGCTCTCCGAGGCCCTGTCCGACGGCGCCAGGTCCCAGCTGTTCCAGGCGGTTGTTGAGACCGCCCTGCTGTACAATGCTGAGACCTGGACGCTGACCGGGGCGCTTGAGGCGCAGCTCGACGCGGCGCATGCGGCCCTAGTCCGCGCCGCTTTCGGCGCCCGCCGCGGCCCTGGCAGCGAGACAACCGAGTCCCTGTACAAACGCACAGGCCTGACGCGGCCTTCTGCCCTGCTGAGTCAGCGGCGCCTGCGGCTTGCCGGACATGTCATCCGGGCCGAAGCCTACTGCCCAGAGCCGCTGCAGGACGTCCTGATGTGGACCCCGCAGGGACCGCGCAGACGTGGTCAGGGACGGTCAGCCCGCTACGTCGACCGCCTTTTTGAAGATGCGCGAGCACCCAGCCAGACGGCCGGTGTGAAGCACATTAGAGACCTGGCTCTGAAACGCGCGATTTGACGCTCCCCCCTCTTGGCCACTCCCGTGGCTGGCGTGGGGCGTAACTATAATAATAATAATAGATAGATAGATAGATAGATAGATAGATAGATAGATAGATAGATAGATAGATAGTAGATAGCGAGAAAGAGCGAGCGAAGCGAGCTCTTTCGAGCTTGCTTGCCGCAGCCAATCAAGCTGAAAGCACGCACACAAGATCACCGGAAACGATTAAGGCAGCTGGAAAGCCAATGGGCGCGGTAAGCGCTTTTATCCAGAGGAACTACCTGCTGGAACCAGCCATGCCGAACGAAAATCAGACTACTCAAGTAGTGCAAAAGAGTACGTGCAACTACCGAGAAATCTAATTTTCGTAACCGCTCCGGTGCAGGTCCTGGCTATGGATAGTAGATAGCGAGAAAGAGCGAGCGAAGCGAGCTCTTTCGAGCTTGCTTGCCGCAGCCAATCAAGCTGAAAGCACGCACACAAGATCACCGGAAACGATTAAGGCAGCTGGAAAGCCAATGGGCGCGGTAAGCGCTTTTATCCAGAGGAACTACCTGCTGGAACCAGCCATGCCGAACGAAAATCAGACTACTCAAGTAGTGCAAAAGAGTACGTGCAACTACCGAGAAATCTAATTTTCGTAACCGCTCCGGTGCAGGTCCTGGCTATGGATAGTAGATAGCGAGAAAGAGCGAGCGAAGCGAGCTCTTTCGAGCTTGCTTGCCGCAGCCAATCAAGCTGAAAGCACGCACACAAGATCACCGGAAACGATTAAGGCAGCTGGAAAGCCAATGGGCGCGGTAAGCGCTTTTATCCAGAGGAACTACCTGCTGGAACCAGCCATGCCGAACGAAAATCAGACTACTCAAGTAGTGCAAAAGAGTACGTGCAACTACCGAGAAATCTAATTTTCGTAACCGCTCCGGTGCAGGTCCTGGCTATGGATAGTAGATAGCGAGAAAGAGCGAGCGAAGCGAGCTCTTTCGAGCTTGCTTGCCGCAGCCAATCAAGCTGAAAGCACGCACACAAGATCACCGGAAACGATTAAGGCAGCTGGAAAGCCAATGGGCGCGGTAAGCGCTTTTATCCAGAGGAACTACCTGCTGGAACCAGCCATGCCGAACGAAAATCAGACTACTCAAGTAGTGCAAAAGAGTACGTGCAACTACCGAGAAATCTAATTTTCGTAACCGCTCCGGTGCAGGTCCTGGCTATGGATAGTAGATAGCGAGAAAGAGCGAGCGAAGCGAGCTCTTTCGAGCTTGCTTGCCGCAGCCAATCAAGCTGAAAGCACGCACACAAGATCACCGGAAACGATTAAGGCAGCTGGAAAGCCAATGGGCGCGGTAAGCGCTTTTATCCAGAGGAACTACCTGCTGGAACCAGCCATGCCGAACGAAAATCAGACTACTCAAGTAGTGCAAAAGAGTACGTGCAACTACCGAGAAATCTAATTTTCGTAACCGCTCCGGTGCAGGTCCTGGCTATGGATAGTAGATAGCGAGAAAGAGCGAGCGAAGCGAGCTCTTTCGAGCTTGCTTGCCGCAGCCAATCAAGCTGAAAGCACGCACACAAGATCACCGGAAACGATTAAGGCAGCTGGAAAGCCAATGGGCGCGGTAAGCGCTTTTATCCAGAGGAACTACCTGCTGGAACCAGCCATGCCGAACGAAAATCAGACTACTCAAGTAGTGCAAAAGAGTACGTGCAACTACCGAGAAACTGCTCATGCTTAGAACTCACTGCTCATGCTTAGATCTCACTGCTCATGCTTAGCTTAGCTCACGCTGAGTCAGCGGCGCCTGCGGCTTGCCGGACATGTCATCCGGGCCGAAGCCTACTGCCCAGAGCCGCTGCAGGACGTCCTGATGTGGACCCCGCAGGGACCGCGCAGACGTGGTCAGGGACGGTCAGCCCGCTACGTCGACCGCCTTTTTGAAGATGCGCGAGCACCCAGCCAGACGGCCGGTGTGAAGCACATTAGAGACCTGGCTCTGAAACGCGCGATTTGACGCTCCCCCCTCTTGGCCACTCCCGTGGCTGGCGTGGGGCGTAACTATAATAATAATAATAGATAGATAGATAGATAGATAGATAGATAGATAGATAGATAGATAGATAGATAGATAGATAGATAGATAGATAGATAGATAGATAGATAGATAGATAGATAGATAGATAGATAGATAGATAGATAGATAGATAGATAGATAGATAGATAGATAGATAGATAGATCACAGGAGGGAGGAGCTTGAAGAGGCAGCTGTCACAGTCACAGTCACAAAGGCTATTCTTTGTTAGAAAGTGATTTTCATAATTTTGGAATTTAGTAGAAAGATTGAGCGCGTGATGAAGTTTAGATGCCTTGGATTTTTGCTTCTTTTCCTGATCTGCTTTCCGCATCATGTGAGGCTTAGCGCAACTCTGACAAAAAACCTTTGATTCCTGCTGTAGAGAACGACTTGCACCGAAAGTGGGCTCTGCTGCTTTTATTATGAAAGAGCTCCACCCAGTTATTGTTGCAGTTTGAGTACAGCTGTATGAATTTTATTGGATGCGTGTGCCTGTGATACTATGATTAATTTCCTGTGTTGACTGCAGCAGCTCTTTGTGCTCATGACTGATCATAACAACTATCATGGTTTTTTGCAATTAAATGAATTTTCCTTCCAGAACGGTGGCCTCTGTTAACGGTGGCAACGCGGTTTGACAACGCTTCATACTTTGAGGCCTCAAAGACTCTAAAAACATGTAAAGCTGGGGATGTTAGTTCTAAGCATGAGCAGTGAGATCTAAGCATGAGCAGTGAGTACTAAGCATGAGCAGTGAGATCTAAGCATGAGCAGTGGGATCTAAGCATGAGCAGTGGGATCTAAGCATGAGCAGTGGGATCTAAGCATGAGCAGTGAGATCTAAGCATGAGCAGTGAGTTCTAAGCATGAGCAGTGAGTTCTAAGCATGAGCAGTGGGATCTAAGCATGAGCAGTGAGATCTAAGCATGAGCAGTGAGATATAAGCATGAGCAGTGGGATCTAAGCATGAGCAGTGAGATCTAAGCATGAGCAGTGAGATCTAAGCATGAGCAGTGAGATCTAAGCATGAGCAGTGAGATCTAAGCATGAGCAGTGAGATCTAAGCATGAGCAGTGAGTTCTAAGCATGAGCAGTGAGATCTAAGCATGAGCAGTGAGATCTAAGCATGAGCAGTGAGTTCAAGATTTTTCTATACCATTTATCGGTGTTTTTTGCTAATACTGAGTAACCAATTTGTGCTGGTAGAGCATTTCTGTCTTTAGAAGTCAACAGCAATCCAGCAACAAAAGCAGCAGTCTGTTGATAAGCGCCCATGACCAAGGATCGTCAACAGCTGTACTCACTAACCCCTGTACCCATTTGATTCATTATCCACCCGAACAAATAGCCTCAAGCTTAAGCGCTGCAACTCATGAAAAAGTTTTTAACCTCTAATCAAAGTGGGAAAAACAAAAAAATAAACAGGCCCTTGAAAACAACTAGTTGAATAGCCTTGTAATTCACATATGCTTGTTTTTTTATTGTAAGATTCACATTTCAGCTCAGCTGCATGGGCAATAGCAGAGGGGAGAGTGCTATCTCAGCCAGTATCTCTGTCTGCAAATTTGCTTTTGCTTGTTTATTGCTTGACCAAACTGTTTTGTTAGATTCTGCACCCTGGGCGTGACCCCAGCGTCAGCGGAGCGATAGAGAAATTCACAACTAATTGCGAACTACGGACTTTGGACTCGACTATTTCGAATTCCACTATTTTGAACTGAACTGAAAATTTGCACACCTTGATTTGAGTTGGTAACAGCTGAGTGAGAAGACCACCCACCATGCAACAGATGTACATGTAGAGTCGAGTCGCAACTTATATGGGCATCTTTGCAGCCATCAGAAATTAGCTGTGAGAACAATACTGCAGCATAGCCATTGTACTTGCTCTGAAGGCTTGCACCTTCACCTAGGGGCCCACACCTGGGAGACAGGGGCAACCACACACCTGGGAGACAGGGGCAACCACACACCTGGGAGACAGGGGCAACCACACACCTGGGAAACAGGGGGCACCCACACACCTGGGAGACAGGGGCAACCACACACCTGGGAGACAGGGGCACTCACACACCTGGGAGACAGGGGCACTCACACACCTGGGAGACAGGGGCACTCACACACCTGGGAGACAGGGGCACTCACACACCTGGGAGACAGGGGCACTCACACACCTGGAAGACAGGGGCACCCACACACCTGGGAGACAGGGGCAACCACACACCTGGGAGACAGGGGCACTCACACACCTGGGAGACAGGGGCAACCACACACCTGGGAGACAGGGGCAACCACACACCTGGGAGACAGGGGCAACCACACACCTGGGAGACAGGGGCAACCACACACCTGGGAGACAGGGGTGCCTACACCTGGGAGACAGGGACAACCACACACCTGGGAGACAGGGGCAACCACACACCTGGGAGACAGGGGCAACCACACACCTGGGAGACAGGGGCAACCACACACCTGGGAGACAGGGGCACTCACACACCTGGGAGACAGGGACAACCACACACCTGGAAGACAGGGACAACCACACACCTGGGAGACAGGGGCACTCACACACCTGGGAGACAGGGACAACCACACACCTGGGAGACAGGGGCAACCACACACCTGGAAGACAGGGACAACCACACACCTGGGAGACAGGGGCAACCACACACCTGGGAGACAGGGACACTCACACACCTGGGAGACAGGGACAACCACACACCTGGGAGACAGGGGCAACCACACACCTGGGAGACAGGGGCAACCACACACCTGGGAGACAGGGGCACTCACACACCTGGGAGACAGGGACAATCACACACCTGGGAGACAGGGGCACTCACACACCTGGAAGACAGGGGCACCCACACACCTGGGAGACAGGGGCAACCACACACCTGGGAGACAGGGGCACTCACACACCTGGGAGACAGGGGCAACCACACACCTGGGAGACAGGGGCAACCACACACCTGGGAGACAGGGGCAACCACACACCTGGGAGACAGGGGCAACCACACACCTGGGAGACAGGGGTGCCTACACCTGGGAGACAGGGACAACCACACACCTGGGAGACAGGGGCAACCACACACCTGGGAGACAGGGGCAACCACACACCTGGGAGACAGGGGCAACCACACACCTGGGAGACAGGGGCACTCACACACCTGGGAGACAGGGACAACCACACACCTGGAAGACAGGGACAACCACACACCTGGGAGACAGGGGCACTCACACACCTGGGAGACAGGGACAACCACACACCTGGGAGACAGGGGCAACCACACACCTGGAAGACAGGGACAACCACACACCTGGGAGACAGGGGCAACCACACACCTGGGAGACAGGGACACTCACACACCTGGGAGACAGGGACAACCACACACCTGGGAGACAGGGGCAACCACACACCTGGGAGACAGGGGCAACCACACACCTGGGAGACAGGGGCACTCACACACCTGGGAGACAGGGACAATCACACACCTGGGAGACAGGGACACTCACACACCTGGAAGACAGGGGCACCCACACACCTGGGAGACAGGGGCAACCACACACCTGGGAGACAGGGGCACTCACACACCTGGGAGACAGGGGCAACCACACACCTGGGAGACAGGGGCAACCACACACCTGGGAGACAGGGGCAACCACACACCTGGGAGACAGGGGCAACCACACACCTGGGAGACAGGGGTGCCTACACCTGGGAGACAGGGACAACCACACACCTGGGAGACAGGGGCAACCACACACCTGGGAGACAGGGGCAACCACACACCTGGGAGACAGGGGCAACCACACACCTGGGAGACAGGGGCAACCACACACCTGGGAGACAGGGGTGCCTACACCTGGGAGACAGGGACAACCACACACCTGGGAGACAGGGGCAACCACACACCTGGGAGACAGGGGCAACCACACACCTGGGAGACAGGGGCAACCACACACCTGGGAGACAGGGGCAACCACACACCTGGGAGACAGGGGCAACCACACACCTGGGAGACAGGGGCACTCACACACCTGGGAGACAGGGGCAACCACACACCTGGGAGACAGGGACAACCACACACCTGGGAGACAGGGGCAACCACACACCTGGAAGACAGGGGCAACCACACATCTGGGAGACAGGCCACTCACACACCTGGGAGACAGGGGCAACCACACACCTGGGAGACAGGGACAACCACACATCTGGAAGACAGGGGCAACCACACACCTGGAAGACAGGGGCAACCACACATCTGGGAGATGGCGGAGATGGGGCGTAGCCCTAAACGGAGCCAATATTTTGCCAATTAGTGGGCGTCGATAATCTTTGTGGGCGCCCTTTATTTCTGTGTTTCTTAGGCCTATGGATGCCATGGTCTTAAGAAGTGGCAAAAGGTTGAGCTGCAGTCATTAGTCGAGCTGCCTCAACACTAGCAGGATGGGACAAAGGCGAGCATGCTGAACGCTGCTGATCTGATGCCCTCGATGACAGCTGTTGAGTGTTGAGCTGGAAGGAACGAGGATGACTCAGGAACACACAGGATGCTGTGCGTGACGAAATATTAAGCGAATGTAGCCATTTTCGTGGCGCATTTCTACATCTAATCGAGGCACGGCAGTTTAGCAGTAGTAACGTCTATAATAACATCAGTCCCTTTTATTTCGTGAGAAGATTGTTGAGACAGTTGGACTTCTAGGGCTGGTCCGTGGAGAAGGAGGAGACAGGTGCTCAGTGAAAGAGCCGACACTGTGATTAATAGTGCCTGATTCGGTCTAAATCAATGTCAAACGACATAATCTGAAAAAGTAAGCAGGCTTACAATAGCCATATAAATTTCAGTTTCGTTACTCAACTGCTCACTTTACTGTCCCAGTGTTGTAGCAGAAACTTTGACCGAAAAAAAGCGACACCCCATGGCGACAGGCAGTTTTTATTGCCGGCAACAGATGTCATCCGACTCTTTGATTATGAATTTTACTGCCCCGCATTTTGAGCTTAATTGCTAACGCCGAAACAACGCTTTTAAGCTGTTTCAGTTTCGCAAGCTGCCTATAGAGGACAGCTGTCGGTAGGAATAGGGTATTTCAGTCCAGACATTCCCGAATCTGCCCTGAATTTTCCGACGCAGTTCCGGCTCGCGGCTGACAGCTAAGAAGCACAGCAACATGCCAGGAGTGTGCACACAGATTCTCACAGGTAGGGGCCTATGCATACTGCTTCCAACTTGTATTGTAATTATGGCAAAAACTTTTTAAATATTGAAAATTGAAAGCATTTTGTTTTACTGCCTTTCGATTGTCAAATTTTACTAAATAATTCCCAATGCAGTTTCTTGATCGTTTCAGTTTTGTGCACTTTTGCCGGATTAGTGGCACTGGATTTGGGAGGTAAGTTGATTTCTTGTGAATTTCGTCTACCTTGCTTCTAAACACGGATGTCAACTTATAGACACGTTTGTCCTCTTCTAGACACGGTTGTCCACTTAAAGACACGATTGTCAACTTATAGACACGGTTTTTCACTTATAGACACGATTGTCCTCTTCTAGACACGGTTGTCCACTTTTAGGCACGGTTGTTCACTTCTAGACACAGTTGTCCACTTCTAGACACAGTTGTCCACTTCTAGACACGGTTGTCCACTTCTAGACACAGTTGTCCACTTCTAGACACAGTTGTCCACTTCTAGACACGGTTGTCCACTTCTAGACACAGTTGTCCACTTCTAGACACGGTTGTCCACTTCTAGACATAGTTGTTCACTTCTAGACACGGTTATCCACTTCTAGACACGGTTATCCACTTCTAGACACGGTTGCCCACTTCTAGACACGGTTGTCCTCTTCTAGACACGTTTGTCCACTTCTAGACACGGTTGTCCACTTTTAGACACGGTTGCCTACTTCTGGACACGGTTGTCCTCTTCTAGACACGGTTGTCCACTTCTAGACACGGTTGTCCACTTCTAGACACGGTTGTCCACTTCTAGACACAGTTTTCCACTTCTAGACACGGTTGTCAACTTTTAGACACAATTGTCCACTTTTGGACACTGTTGTCCACTTCTAGACACGGTTGTTCACTTATAGACACGGTTGTCCACTTATAGACACGGTTGTCAACTTCTAGACACGGTTGTCCACTTATAGACACGGTTGTCAACTTCTAGACACGGTTGTCCACTTATAGACACGGTTGTCAACTTATAGACACGGTTGTCAACTTCTAGACACGGTTGTCCACTTTTCGACACGGTTGTCCACTTCTAGACACGGTTGTCAACTTTTAGACACGGTTTTCCACTTCTAGACACAGTTGTCTACTTCTAGACACGTTTGTCCACTTCTAGACACGGTTGTCCACTTCTAGACACGGTTGTCCACTTTTAGACACGGTTGTCCACTTCTAGACACGGTTGTCCACTTCTAGACACGGTTGTCCACTTCTAGACACGGTTGTCCACTTCTAGACACGGTTGTCCACTTTTAGACACGGTTGTCCACTTCTAGACACGGTTGTCCACTTTTTGACACGGTTGTCCACTTCTAGACACGGTTGTCCACTTCTAGACACGGTTGTCCACTTATGGACACGGTTGTCTACTTTTAGACACGGTTGTCCACTTTTAGACACGGTTGTTCACTTATAGACACGGTAGTCCACTTCTAGACACGGTTGTCCACTTCTAGACACGGTTGTCAACTTTTAGACACGGTTGTCCACTTTTGGGCACGGTTGTCCACTTCTAGACACGGTTGTTCACTTATAGACACGGTTGTCCACTTATAGACACGGTTGTCAACTTCTAGACACGGTTGTCCACTTATAGACACGGTTGTCAACTTCTAGACACAGTTGTCCACTTATAGACACGGTTGTCCACTTTTGGACACGGTTGTCCACTTCTAGACACGGTTGTTCACTTATAGACACGGTTGTCCACTTATAGACACGGTTGTCAACTTCTAGACACGGTTGTCCACTTATAGACACGGTTGTCAACTTCTAGACACAGTTGTCCACTTATAGACACGGTTGTCCACTTTTGGACACGGTTGTCCACTTCTAGACACGGTTGTCCACTTATAGACACGGTTGTCAACTTCTAGACACGGTTGTCCACTTATAGACACGGTTGTCCACTTTTGGACACGGTTGTCCACTTCTAGACACGGTTGTCCACTTATAGACACGGTTGTCAACTTCTAGACACGGTTGTCCACTTATAGACACGGTTGTCAACTTCTAGACACAGTTGTCCACTTATAGACACGGTTGTCCACTTCTAGACACGGTTGTTCACTTATAGACACGGTTGTCCACTTATAGACACGGT
Source organism: Macrostomum lignano (assembly GCA_002269645.1). NCBI lineage: Eukaryota > Metazoa > Platyhelminthes > Macrostomidae > Macrostomum > Macrostomum lignano. The sequence goes on along the minus strand of NIVC01000572.1, from coordinate 423,084 downwards.
TGTCAACTTCTAGACACGGTTGTCCACTTATAGACACGGTTGTCAACTTCTAGACACAGTTGTCCACTTCTAGACACGGTTGTCCACTTTTGGACACGGTTGTCCACTTCTAGACACGGTTGTCACCTTTTAGACACGGTTTTCCACTTCTAGACACGGTTGTTCACTTCTAGACACAGTTGTCCACTTCCAGCCTTCCCAATTTAAGACAGGAAATTTAAACTACATTTTCAGCCTCCAACGCGGGAAACAGGTCCATCAGCAATGGCAAAAGCACCAATACAACGCTTAACATTGACAGCTACTGGTCGAAAACATGCACAACGTTCGACGCAACACCTTGGGGCTGGCCGTGCTTGCTGGCCATACCTTCAAGAAGCAACAGTAGTAGTCCGACTTCTGAAAACGGTGCGATACTTCGATGCAGATTGACTCAATGGCGAAATGCATGCCATGGAGTTCGAGAGAGGTTTTCTCGATTCACTGTTTAGAGATTCATAGATTCAGACGTCCTTGGCGAAATTTTGTAACTCTGATGCCTATTCTGTTCCAGGCAATAACTTCCCGCTAGGCAGCAAGGATGTCCCAATCGAGCCGCTGGACGCCCTGCACCGTGAATACCAGATTGATCGGCAACTGGGCAGCGGCGGCTTCGGCCGGGTCTTCCTGGAGATCAGGCGGTCGGACGGCACTCGGGTGGCCATCAAGTTTATTTCGAAGGAGAATCTGTCCGAGGACGCCTGGCACGAGTTGGTGGGTCAACAAACGCAGTTGCACCAATTTTTATGGAGAACTATTTAGCAAAATGTCGCAACTGACTTAGTCAAAAGTTGACACTTTCATTGGATGGCAAAAATACAGGGGTTGCAGCCTAGTGGTCAGAGCGAAGGCTGGGGGTTCGATTCCCGATCCCACTCGGAACAATTTGTGTCCTTGAGCAAGACACTTAACTCTGCATTGCTTCAGTTCACCCAGCTGCAAAATGGGTGCCAGCATTCGCTGAACACTGACAGAACAGCCGTACGTAGACTTCTGATGCGCCGCAGAATAGCTGCGGCTGAGCTGTCGGTTGCACAACTGGCCCAATTTGGGCAGATGTTAATCAATTATTACTATTATTGAATTGAACCATTCCATTTACCGTAAAGTCGATGTTTTGTAATTTGACGAAATTGGCTCTTACGTCCTATGAAGACTTTTTGTCAGTAGAAAAATCAAGTTGGCATATCAAATATTTTGTTTAAAACTTCCAGCCAAACGGTCGCCGAATTCCGCTAGAGTTTCTGCTGCTGCACAAATGCCGATACATCAGCGGCGTTTTGCAGCCCATCAGCTTCCACGAAGGCCTCACTAGGTGGGCCATCGTGATGCCGAAACTGGAAAAGGGCGTGGAACTGTTTAAATTGGTTTCGCACAGGGGATTTCTGTTGGAGTTCGAGGCCCGGAGCTTCATGAAACAGCTGATTGAGACGCTACTCGCCTGTCACAAGGTTGGCGTCCTGCACAGGGACGTCAAAGAAGAGAATTTGCTGATCGATTTCCGGAATAAAAGTTTGAAGCTCATTGACTTCGGCTCCGGCGCCATTCTGAAGGAGGGGCCGTACACCGACTTCGATGGTGAGCATTAGCGGGTTGGAATATTACACTTTACCCTAACTTGAATTGGTAATTCCTCAGTAACAACTAACGCTATACGCTACATTTGTCTTAGAAATGAACAGGAGGCCCCCAGTACAGGAACGCATACTTGTTGTATATCTAGAGCATTTAGCTTCGTGTATGCTCTCAAGAACTAGGATTTTTCAAACCGAAAATGTCTATGTGGTTTTCACCATCATGACCCACCTGTATGGTCGAACTCCGCCAACAACCCGCGCAGGCACCCGGGTGTACAGCCCGCCAGAGTGGATCCGTTGGCAACGCTACCGCGGCAAGCCGGCCGAGGTCTGGTCGCTGGGCATCCTGCTATTCAGCATGGTCTGCGGTGACGTGCCGTTCAAGCGGGAAAGCCAGATCGGCGTCACAGGTCCGCGGTTCGATCGCCTGTTGAGCCGGCAGTGCCGCCAGCTGATTCTGGCCTGCCTGCAAATAGAGCCCAACAGGCGGCCCAGCCTTAAGGAGATGCTGCGCCATCCTTGGATCGCCGATCCCAGCATCAGTGCAAACGCACCGTCCGCCCTGCCTGACAGGGAGGAGGACGACTATGACAGCGATGGGTGATCTGATTAGTCATCTCGCGGGCGTCAGAGAATCGCGGTTGAGCGACTTGCAATTGACTATATACTCCATTATTTAGGGCTCATTCACACCGCAATCAGATGAGCTATCGAACTGTAAAAGGACGTAGCTGCTGGATTTTTATTGTCCGAAGGTTCTTTTCATGGGGTGTGGCATTTCGTTTGAGTAGCAGGGCAAAGGGGCACCAGACCGTGGGCGCCAGCCTGAGGGCACCGCCTGCAGGGGGTGTCACAAAGTTGTGTGATCATGCAAGTTTTTGTCTCCTTTGATTACGGCTTGAACGAGCCACATTTTCTTTTCACGTAAAAATTTCTACAAACAAAACTGCATGGGTTTTGTCTAAACTGGGATGCATTTACATGTACATGATATAGCCAATATCATGTACTCTCTACTGACTTTGCAATATTTGCAACTTGATTTTTCTATCTGTCTGCCTCTTCATCCCGCATTAATCATTTAGACCCCCCCTTGAAACTGTTTGTGTACAGTGCTAAAAGCTTTTCGAGTGAATGCGTGTACGACTTTTACAGTACGAGCTACATAGGCATTTTTACGCTCAGTTTTCTGCGAAAGGCTCGAAAAAGCTCTGTTCCGTAAATAATGTAGGCCCTAGCACCAATTACCGAAAGTGAAGATTTGATCTCGATAATTTTAAGTCTCGACGTTTGCGTCATCTCGATGTTCGCGTTCGCGTGTATATCAACTGTTCGGTATTATATTTTCTGAAAATTTATCGAAAGAGAATAAATAAATAAAATAGAATTTTTTACTTAGAATGAAGAAATTAATACTAAATTCAGCAATAAAACAAGGATTTTATTGCATCTGAACGTCCAGGATTGCTAAAAAACAAAAAACCCGTCGGGGCTTTTGCTAAAATACATTTTGTACAATTTTGCCATCAGTTATAATCAGTAATATTGACGTTTTATAACGATTTGTGAAATATCGCGATAATTTAACATACATTTGAAATTTCCAAGAAGTCATACAAAAGCCCCAGCTGCTTGCCCAGCCATTAATCTGCGTGCAAAAATTAAGATCGCGATTGCATATGCTTGATATTATTTTCTTTGTAAATTGGCAAAATAATTTTTATTATATTATAAATATAATAATATAACTTACTTGCCTATTCTATTAATATAACAATTTTGATAAGCCAAGAGAGTTCACTTCACTACTCTATCGCTACCAATGCTGCTGTAATTGATGCCATTGAAGTTTGAAGTTAAAAAATATTGCATGTTGCGGTTATGTTGCTATGACTGAAATTTACACAATTAGGCTTATTATAATAGTTGCACAACTGTTGCATTATCTTTTATTAGTAATATTTAACTACTTGTAGAGCTTGAACTAAAATTATTTTGAAATTCTAACTCAGTGCATTTTCTAAAATGAGCTAGATACCTAAACTTGCAATGTGATAAAAGCTCTATTTTTTAAGTTTAAATTAAAAACCTAGTTTTTCCAATAGATTAATATTTTAAATCTACCAAAAGACTTTGATAAACAAGCCTATAAATTAAAGAACTATATCTATTTGCTTAAACATACCATTATCACTTATTCATTAAGCATACTCAGACATAGCTATTAAATTAATAGGTTTCTAAAATATATCTAAATTCTATAGGATTATTTTAAGCCAAAATAAAATTTTTGCTATTGGAATTAAAAAGAATATATATATATAAAAGCAAAGATATCTCTTGGATTTGTAGACAAATTCTATATTTAAACATTCAAATTTTATAAATGTATATTAAAGCAATAGAACTTAACTATATAATGAATATGGGATGAACTGTAGTTTTTATTTTTATTAATAATAAAATAGTTTCTAAAAATAAAAAATATAAGCCAATGCACAAGAATATAGTGATACATCGAAAACTTGTTTGAGCAAGTCTATCAGGTCCTAATCTTAGGGTGGTCTTGACCAACCTCCTGGAACAATGCTGCCCTCTGGTAGTCAAGCAGGGCCTTAGACTATAGGATTGCCCTCAAAGAACACAAAGCAATTCATGCAAGCCTATGGCAATATCATGGATCCTCATAGACATCAAGAGCCACACCACCAAGGTAGAGAAACTGCTGACATGGAAAGTTCTTTTGCCTGTCTGTCCATTGTCTTTGGCTTAAAATGGTAGCCTCAATGCTATATAGCACACAAAGCAAAATGGTAGTCTACATGTTGGACAATGGGCCAACACTTGCTAGAATAGCTACCAGCTTGTTTCATTGTTACTAGGCTGTGCCTCCTCTTTGGTTGATGTCCACCTATCTGTTGCCATAGCAGGAAGCCATCATCATTGGAAGGAAGAGCAGTCTGCAGCACCCAGTCAAGCACAAGTGAATACGCATCTCTCTGGAGCACCACAGAGGATTTCTTATAGAAGTCCAACAGGCCCTTCCTGTATTGGCACAGCAGCTTTTGTATGGCATTATATATGTAGAGCACTGTTAGGAGAATGGCCCTGACGACTGTGTCAAATGACTCAGAATTAGCAAAAGTCTTAGAATTACCAATAATCTAAATAGTAGTTAATTGGCTATTGAATATCGAATTAGTGTGCAGGTGTCAACAAATAGCTCCCAATGATTCAAATTTCTACACTATCAATATTTTTATACTCATCATCTTTTAATGCTACAGTGAGTTTATCAATCGCCTTCGCTTGATACAATCTGTTTTTTCAGCAGTTGGATGTGGCAAATTTCCACCTTGGCCGGTTCCTTGTTGCTGCTATGGACACTGATGCAGCTTCAGACTGTCAAGCCAGCTTCTGCCACACGGCTAAACATGGAGGGTGGACTCTGCACTGACCGGATGCCCTGCCAGATTTCTCTGTGCCCCGGCAAGAACCAGGCAATAATGTGCCCCATCTACAACGAGAAGCTGGTCATTAAGTCCATTAGTTACCGTCCAGTGAAGTATGGAGCTTGCAGTCTGGGGGATGCTAGCCTAGGCGATTCAAATGATTGCGTCATCCTTGGCTCCGAGCTGATTGCTTCTCTGCAGAAAAAGTGAGTCTTGTGGTTTAGCGCTGAGCTGCTGCCCTCTGGAACCGTTGGAAGGACAAAATGAACTCTTATTCATGACCATAATCAGTCATACATGTAGACATTTCTTAGTTGAAGAATAAAGTATAAGGATTGCAATCCACAGATTTCAGTCTAAAGACTACATGTGACTACATGTGCAGTCTAGAGACTACATTTGACTACATGTGCAGTCTACAGACTACATGTGACTACATGTGCAGTCTACAGACTTCATGTGCAGTCTACAAACTACATGTGCAGTCTACAAACTACACGTGCAGCCTACAAACTACATGTGCAGCCTACAAACTACATGCGCAGTCTACAAACTACATGTGCAGTCTACAAACTACATGTGCAGTCTACAGACTACATGTGCAGTCTACAAACTACATGTGCAGTCTACAAACTACATGTGCAGTCTACAAACTACATGTGCAGTCTACAGACTATACACTGTAATTCCTAAAGGTCCGAAGAAGGGTCCGGGAAAGGTCCATTGTGGAGGGTCCGGAGCGTCGAAATAACGGACCATGAAAGGTCCGTATTTTGATGGGTCCGTATTGTAAAGTCCGTATTGCAAGGTCCGTATTTTGAAAGGTCCGTATTTTGAAAGGTCCCTATTGCAAAGTCCATATTTTTCAGATGTCCGCATTATGGGTCCGAAATATAAAAACGATTACACCCCAAAATGTATTCACTTGATCTGCAAGACACAAAATACCCACTATTATAGGTATGAATTTTATGAATTTCCTTACCTGTAAAATTGTTCCCAATTACATTATGTGAGGCATACAATGTTGTCAGTCATTGCTCAATTTAAGAAAAGTAAGAAGTGAAGCATTCGTAATCAACAATTGCATGTTTATGAAGGATGTTAACCAATTTAAAGTATTTTTTATGGTATATAAAGATTGATCCTAAAATATTTATTGTTGTAGTACAAAACAGTGGTAATAATAATATTTAGTAATTATTTGTTGCACATTACACATTGCGAATAAGTGTTTGCTTTGGTCACTCAAAGAGTGAAGTTGAATATACAGACTAAAAAGCACAAACTAAATACACAGGGCAATAAATAAGCAGCCAACATCGCCGTGACCCTCTGATGACAGATAACACTCTATGATTATGATTGTGAATATGAAAATAAATATTGTGATTGTGATTAGGCTTGTGATTACGATTAATTCACAGTCATATTCAATCGTACTAACATGAAAATGAATATAATTATTATAAAAATGAAAATGATTACAATAGTCATGTCTAGGCGTTATAAAATCATCTAACGAAGTGCATCCAAAATAGCTACTGCAGCCTTGCGGACGGCTTTCTTGCGAAGGCCCGACAGCACTTCGATTACCTCCAGAAACGCCTCTAGGGCAGGGAGGTGCTGGAGGTTGAACGCGATGAAGACAATTACAAATGCAATTATCGAGTCAGTAACACTGTCGAATGGGATGCTCGCACCGTTGACGAAAACGCCGCACCATTTTCCATCCTCTGTCAGAATTCTGACTGGCAGTGCGTCGCGAAGAATAATAGACGGGTCGACTCGCAACCGACCGAGAAGAAGAAAGACAGCCACAGGCAGCTTGTCCTCCTCTGAAACAACTGGCAATTCCACATAATCCTTGCACAGCTTGAAATTTTTTAGCAACTGCCTTTTACTGTACACAAGCAACAAGGCGTTAATAATCCTGCTTCTCATTTCCGATGGACTTGGTGGAAGTACATAGTCAGTTTTGCTTCTGTTGTATGTCTGGATCATGAGATACGCCTCCTGCTGCAGTACTGCGATGTTTACCAGTGGCGCATATAAGGCAATTTCGTCACTAACCGTCAAATCTTGGCACCGCAATATTCGAATCGGAAACAGAGCCTGCATTTCGTTGAGAACGTCTGATATTGAAGAGTCATGATGAGTCTCGTTCAATCTCGTTCGACGAGCTTCGTGTGACGGTGGTACATCGGTATCGAACTCGCCGAAGTCAACGCTCTTCGCCATTGCACTGCCAGCATCGTCTGCATCACTATCATCATCGCCTTCTTCTTCGATCAGATCTTCGTCGTCGTTGATACGCTGCTTGTTGGCTCTTTTAGCACGTGAAGCTATAATTTCATTGTCGTCATCATCTTCCTGGCCTTCAACTTCCTTGTACTGCCGTTTATGCCTTTGGCTCACAGTAACCGCACTTGGGCCTGCAGCAGCTGCAGCAGCATTTGGTAGAATTATACGCCGATGACCAAGTCGACCATGCTTCCGTCGCATCTCCTGAACCGTTGGGCTGCTCTTGTCGACAAAGTCGCCAACGAACCGGAGCTCTTTGAAACGCCGAATAAGCTTTTGGCGCCAAAAGCTTGAGCTCCCACTTAATGAGGTGTCCTTCAGTCCAGGATACGAAGTTACTATGGATTATGGAAGTGCACACATCTGTTATCTGGCTAGATGACAGGTATGGTTCATTTGGCGACAGATAGTTCAAACAGATGTGATCGACGATGAATTTAAGGAACTTGTTGACAAACGTCGCGTTCATTTTTAAATCGGAACCCTTTTCGGGGTGCATTCGTAGATCACGAAGGGCGTTGGCGAGATCGTCCATTCGTGGAAGCGAGTACACTTCGGGCCATGGAAGTGTAGTTGCAGCCGTAGCTGCTACAGCTGGATTTGGACTCAGAGCCTGTGTGCCTCGACTCGGTGTTGTGGCAATCTCGACATTGCGTATTTCGCTTTGCTGCTTTGGTGTAGTTGAAGGTTCTACAGGGCATGCACCGCAGCTTGGAAGCAACTCTCCAGAAAGAAGGAAGTACACAGTTCTACATTCCTTTGCCACCTCCGATATTAAATCATCGTCGTCGATTTCGAAACCGTCAGAAGTGACAATGCGAACATTTTCAACATCTGCAATGTCCAATTTTAAACAACCTTTGATGCGAAGGTCCGCCAAGGTCAGGCCAGAAGCTGGAAGGAGCTTCTTGCGCTCCTCTGAGCCGTTGCAGATTCGAAGCTGAAATGAGGTATGATGTGCACAACCTCAATCAGAATACATCTGGTAAGACACAGATAAAATGAATTTATAAAGCCAAGGAATTCTTGTTCATTATGATTTTTCGGCTTTTGTCCTTGGCTTGACTTAATGTAGTAGTAGTAGTAGTAGTAGTAGTTAATTGGCTTGGGCAAGTAGTGCCCGTTATGTTAATAGAGTGTATTTAATTAGATATGAATAACTTAGTGTTAACAAAAGTTGTCAATAATGGACAATACAATTTAAACAGTAGAAGTTTTTGCATTAGATCAATGCCTTTAAGTTGCTGTGAGATGGCTTTCTTCCAAGGATCAATTGGATTGTCATTGTTGTTAAAGAGACTAGTGGTAGTAGAGTTAGCTTTAAATAAGTTTTAACCAGAAAAGGAGGTACCTTTTCTTAATGATTTCAGAAATAGGAAGAATGTTGAGTTCATTGAGTATGACTTTATTGCTTGTATGTATGCTCTGGTAGATTAAGAATTTAAGGAGAGACTTATAGAATTTCAATTGAATATTATCCAGATCCTTAATTTTTGATTGCCTGGCCAGTGGACCCCATACCTTGCAGCCATAAGTAATGACTGTGACAACAAAATGTTTAGTGTTTTTATGATGTTTTTGTTTTTTTGTTGCTTTTTTCTGAACAATCTTCACTCTTCAATACTAAAAGCTGAAGCTTCAACAAGCTTAGACAGAGGATGAACCCATTTTAGGCAAGAAATGGTTCGAAAACCTGCACCATCTACATAGAACTAGCCTAGTCAAGGAAGGGCAAGCCGACCTATCATAAAAAGGTTAGACACCTATAGGCCAGAAATCTATGTAAGGTGGAGAGCACAGTTCCTTGTGCTAGAGGCAAGGTGGCCCTTGTAATAATTTGTTATTTTATGAAGTGCAAGTGTATGCCATATTGTTATATGCTTAAATTTATCTAAAATGATACCCACTAAGATTGTAGATTATTGATCAATGTTTTGGCAATGTAGCATTGGATAATATTTTAAAGAAAGAAAAAGTTTCCCTTGATACATTAAAAATGGAATTGGCTGATGAAAAAAGTGCTGAGTAGGTTCAATAAATACTAAATGGTCATTATTCACAGTGCATATAAAACTGCTATAATGACAAGAAAATTTAGCATTCACTTTTTTACAAATAATTATCCACTTGTTGGAAAGTTGAATAATATGGCTAATTAATGCTAAAGCAATTCCAGTTGGTTCTAAAATTGGCAAACAATAACGGTAATTTAATGTTGGAGTCCGATATACAAACCCCTGATATTTTAGTTCATTAGTAGAAAGACAAATAGTGCCAATAATTGAGTCTGTATCTAAATTCATGTTGTTGCATAACTCAGTTTGTTCATCTATTGTCAATAGCATATTTAAGCTAATAGGATTTATATTATGGCTCTTAATTGTACCTGGTTCATAGTGCTTAATGATAAGTGCCTTTTGAATTTGATATTGTTTTGCACATGTATAGGCAGGATTTTTGAAATTTCTTGCATGCCTGTTTATATTCTTAAGCAATTGATGATGAGCTTCACCTCGCATACACCATAAGTATTTAAGACCACTATAATAATGATAAAATTCAGGATAGTGACATATATAATGCAATTTACATTTATATTTAGGATTGAAGCCCGTGTTTCTATATATTAATTCTAATTGGCCAGAAATAAGAGATTGAAAATATTCTAAGTTTATGCTACTATCATATGGGGACAAAATTATGTCAAGAAACTGCCTGTGACAATTAAATAATATCCAAATATCATCATCCAACTCAAACAAATGTCCAAATAAAAGTCCAAAGTATTGTAGAATAACAATTATTTGATTAGAAGTACATGGTAGATGATAATTTTGTAAGTGATATTTATTTATTGTAGGAATACTGACTTCTTTAATCAAATTTAGTTGTTTGTTTATATAGTCTATACTAATATTATGATTTTGAATAATACTTAATAGAATAATACATATAACAACATGAGAAAACCCTTCAAACACATCATGCATTATATCAGGGGGAAAAAATATTGAAAGTTAATATATGCTACACTTCTAAACACAGATGGTGAAATTAAACCATTACTTAAGGATTTAAAATCTTCAATATATGATGAATTATCTGATATTCAAATAGGAATAATGTACTTAATTCTTCTAATCTAATGCTACAAAGCTGTTTATAACCTATAAAACAAAATCTACAAATATAACCACTTGAAAACCAAGTTTGCATACCTAACATTCTATGTATTGATAAATTATCCCCAGTCATGAAAGCAGCAATAACAGGCATTTTTATCAAATTACTTATTTGAAATTCTTCAAAGTAAAGCTCATTCAGCTCTCTAATTAATGGAAATAAACAAAACTGTAAACCTTTCTTTTTAACATTTGAATCATTAAATACTGTTAAAAGAAAATATAAGTCTGAAGATGAACTAAGATATTCAGGGAAATTAAGAATAGTAAAGTATACTACACATAATTTATGTTTTGTTTTGGCAGACCCAATAGGATTACATATTTCAATTTCATCTGAATAAAGTTTTATGAATATACCATTCTTATTTGTTAACAATGGACTAATATGTTCTTCAAAATAAGTAGACTTGAAAAAAAAATTTTCTTTGTTGGTTGCATTTAAATAAGAATTTGTAATAATATACTTAAGCAATGTCTCATTTTTTATAATAGAACTAAGTGTTTCTTTTATTGGAATATATAGAATTTTTAATTTTGATTCTTCATCTATGATTTCAATGGGCTCAACAAAATTAAACTTGTTTTGTAAAATTTCAAATATTTTTTTATTACTTAATAGATGCTCTAATGAAAGGTCAATCATTTCTTGCAAATTTAATTTATTTTTATAAGAATTATAGCTGTTAACTATTGAAGGACATTCTTCTTTTAAAAATTGCTCAAATAACAAAAAATAGTCATCAGCAAACTTCAATACTATTTCCTTAACAAGTTCACATAATTGATTAGATTTGCTTTTAGGAATTAAAAAGAAATGTCTAGACTTTAGATAAAAGTAAACAAAATTTTCAGCAAGATGTTTTCTTGTATTTTCACATAAAAAATCACTAGACATTTCAAATTCAGGGTCTTTTTTTTCATTTTCAACTTGGTTACAAATAGTAGATAATATGGCTATATCTATAGGCACAGCTTGCAATTCATTTTCTAAAGGGTTTCCTAATAAGTCTAGAGTAGGGTTATTATGAACACAATTTGGCTGTAGAACTTGGTCTTGGGAAAAATTATCAACAACACTGTTTTTGTGCATACGATAGGCATGTGCTTGTAATCCTTCAATTGTAACACTAATATGGTAACATCCCCTAACTGGACATAAAAAATTGCTATTCCCAAAAGAATGGTATAGTTTTATATGACTTATAAGCTTAAATAAATCCTTGTGTGTATGAAGACATATACTACATTGAAATAGTTTTGAAATTACATTTTCATCTCCATTTAACATATCCTGGACAGTGGATAAGCCTACTAAATTCGTCGTTGTGGAATGGACAACGCGTAAAAACGTTTAAAAAGCACTAATTTTTAGGTTTGATCAGAACGAATTGCACGCAACAATCTAAATGTTCGAAGTTAGTAGAGTGAAACAAAAGTTCCCAACATATTTTTGATCTGTGTTAGAAATGCGCTTGTACCTGTTAAAAGGAATACAATATATAATTCCTTTAATTTAAGGCATTTAGAGCTTTCGATTGATGCAATTACATTTGACGGATAATTTTATTTGTGTTTTTATGCGGCAAAAAATACGGTGGTATAAAACCTAAATTTATTTCCAGTCCGATTTTCTCTATAAAATCTCGCGTGTGCTTAAAAAAATATCATTTGAGGGCACTTGAAAAAATTTCATTCGTTTTCTCTGACCAAAAAAATCGGACCTTCAGACATGAAGGTCCGCCTTCAGGCATGAAGGTCCGCATTATGCAATTCGGACCTTATCCGGACCCATAAGATTTACAGTGTATGTACAGGCTACAGACTACTACAGTCTACAGATTACAGTATAGATTTTTCAGCTGGCTCACAGATCTATTATTAAGCTTCCAAGCTCAGCGACAAAGTACCCCAAACAATCCTTTCAAAAAACTGTTCGGGTCTCCCGCGTTCCAGAGAGCTGACCGAGTGCTATGACTCCATGGTAAAGACAATCCTGGATGAGATTAAGCTAGTGAAAGGCAATCCAGTTTGTACAATTCGTCTGGAGCAGTCTGTGGTAGAGCAGTGTTACAATAGGTCTTTAGCGGAATTTGGAGAAAGAAATTCTACCAGCACCGGATGCGCCGGCTTGAGTAGCAGATCGTATCGGCTTAAAATCGAGTTGCAGAGTAAGAAAGTCACTTGTTGGACTGCTCATTGTGCTCGAGACTGTGTTGTCACGCAGCTTACCTTACTTTTTAGTTAGCATAGACAGATCTGTTGTCTATGGCTCTAACCTGCCTGCCTTGGTTACTAGGAAATTAATAGCATGCTTTCGTGTTTCCTATCTGTCACCTTGAATGCTTTGGTAGCCGTCTATTGATTTGATTTAATCTATTTTTCAACTGCCATATTAATTAGATTTTGTAAAACTGCACGGTAGTATTTCATCACTTTGCTCTTATTGTGTCTAGTTCTAATGGTGTTTTTAACCTTGTAGTGTCTTGCTGTCACCAGCTAACTCTTAATTTAGAGCCCACCCCCCATCCTCAGTGGCCACCACCAACCTGACCCATTCCTAAGTGGCTGACACCATCCCCATCCTCAGTGGCCGCCACCCCACCCCATTCCTCAGTGGCTGACACCATCCCCATCCTCAGTGGCCGCCACCCCACCCCCATTCCTCAATAGCCGCCACCACCTCCATTCCTCAGTGGCTGCCACCACCCCCATTTCTCAATGGCCGCGACCACCCCCATCCTCAGTGGCCGCCACCCACTATTCCTCAGTGGCTGCTACCCCCATTCCTCAGTGGCAGCCACTCCCATTCCTCAGTGGCAGCCACTCCCATTCCTCAGTGGCAGCCACTCCCATTCCTCAGTGGCAGCCACTCCCATTCCTCAGTGGCTGCCACCCCCATTCCTCATGGCCCACACCACTCCATTCCTCAGTGGTCGCCACCAACCATTCCTCAGTCATTCCTCAGTGACCGCCACCACCCCCATTCCTCAGTGACCGCCACCACCCCTATTCCTCAGTGACCGCCACCACCCCCATTCCTCAGTGACCGCCACCACCCCTCATTGTTTAGAGCTCCGCATCGCATGAATTAAAAAACAATTGATGAAATGCAATAAAATGAAGCAATTTGTCACGATGCCAAAGTTTTGTTGCATTGGCTGTACTTTCCTTGCTCAATATAAAATTTCTATTTATAGAATTTGATGCACAGTTACACGTGACACTAACTCTTATCAAGATGTAGTTACTGGCATGCGCCATATTATAAACAGTTGTCTACGCACCTGTTTAATAAGTGTCACTCAAAAAGGCCTTTTTATAGTGCTGACTGCTTGCGTATTCTTTCGTGTACTGTTATTGCATATTGTCACCTACTATTGTCGCCGCAGGACTAGCTGCTTTAACTCTAGGCCAGTTAACTGCAGCATTCACAATCCGGAGTCCCTGTCATCTGTGTTCGATCAGTGCCCTAAGCGGCGTAAAAAGCTGTCCATTTCCTTCTACTGTAGTAAGTATGTCCGCCTGTGTAAGCAATTCACCGGCGCCTAGGTGCGACCTTGCCGAAGTTCTCTGTACGTCATCTTTTTAGAGAAGCGGGCTCGATTTTTTTAATGAAACACAAATACATAAAATCAAATCATTGAGACTTTATCTAACTCATGTTCCCTGTCTAACTCATGTTTCACCATTGAGATCCTGTCTAACTCATATGTCATCAATGAGACCCTGTCTAACTCATGTTCCACCATTGAAACCCTGTCTAACTCATGTTTCACCATTGAGATCCTGTCTAACTCATATGTCATCAATGAGACCCTGTCTAACTCATGTTCCACCATTGAGACCCTGTCTAAATCATGTTTTACCATTGAGATCCTGTTTAACTCATATGTCATCAATGAGACCCTGTCTAACTCATTTTTCATCATTGAGACCCTGTCTAACTCATGTTTCATCATTGAGACCCTGTCTAACTCATATGCCATCATTGAGACCCTGTCTAACTCATGTTTCATCATTGAGACCCTGTCTAACTCATGTTTCATCATTGAGACCCTGTCTAACTCATGTTTCATCATTGAGACCCTGTCTAACTCATGTTCCATCATTGAGACCCTGTCTAACTCATGATCCATCATTGAGACCCTGTCTAACTCATGATCCATCATTGAGACCCTGTCTAACTCATGATCCATCATTGAGACCCTGTCTAACTCATGATCCATCATTGAGACCCTGTCTAACTCATGATCCATCATTGAGACCCTGTCTAACTCATGATCCATCATTGAGACCCTGTCTAACTCATGTTCCATAACTGCGGAGTACACTGCAATGCCACAGTGGCACAAGAAACTGCTCTAAAACAGCTGTCTGCTCAGTACTTCATTAGCTAAGAATTTTCAGCAATGCAGCTTAATAATATATGTATAAGCATTGCATAGCACAAAAATATCTTTTAGATAGTTTTAACCGGAATCGCTATTTCTATTGTTAATTTTTTGTTGAATAATTTCTCAGTCAATCAACTTGATTTCGCAAATTCGCTTTAAAAATGCTTTTAAATTTCAAGACAATGATTGTTTTTTTATAATTTGTAAATAATTTCTGCTTCCATTGATTGCTGACAAATATTTGTGCGGATCTGCCAACAAAAATTTTTGTGATTAAAAAGTTTTCTTTTTAAAAAATGAATCAAATTTTTAGAATTGGCCATTCCAAGTGATGACGTCACTAAGGTTCCTCGCCGTGATGAGTCATCTACTGAGGCTACCGCTGCCACTCAGACAAGTAATTATTAAACTGATTAAATACTGCTAATTCATTAGTATAACTGCTATAGCAACCAGTAGTCATAGAAACCTTAAATAAAGGAAAGCGTTAATTAGTTGCCATAGCAGCTGGTAGTTGATTGTTGATAGTTTATATGGCAACTGTAAGCTAAAAGTTCACTCATAATATATAATTGTTTGTCCTTTGCTTTCCATTACCATAGCAACCCAGGCAGCAGCAACTGCGAGACCACGCACAGAACAGGTCACTAAGCCAGCTGAGGTGAAAAGCACCACAATAAAATTGCTGGCATCAACCATGACTACTAGCTCTGTTGCCATGACAACAAAACCATCTAGTGGGTAAAATTTCACGGCTTCTGGTTTCCCCCGTTTGTTTTCAGTTCAGAGAAGCCGTGCTTCAGGCTTTGTGATTTTGTTAAGTATTCAGATTTTGCTTACATCATATCAGCTTTTTTGTTTGCTTTGATGTAGCCCCTGCTTTTGTTGCTGGGTAGCCCGGTCTGTGAGACTGTTTGTCTGTCTGTCTGTCTGTCTGTCTGTCTGTCTGTCTGTCTGTCTGTCTGTCTGTTTGTCTGTCTGTCTGCCTGCCTGTCTGTCTGTCTGTCTGTCTGTCTGTCTGTCTGTCTATCTGTCCGTTAGCATATTTCAGCACTGTCTGGACTTGCAGTTGCCACCCAGCCAGGAAGCAGCCAGAACCGGACAGTCTTCAGTCTGGTTGGCTGCCAATTAAGAGCCCAGTTGGACAGGCAGTCTGCAGTCGGGAGTGCAGCTTTGACCACGCGCTAATAAATCATGGCACTGGCCTTTGCTTCTCCCTCTCCCCCATTCCGGTCTCCCCACTCCTTTCTGTCTTCGTCGTCTTTCCGAATCCCCTTTCAGCCCGGATCTCCCCTGCCCGGCGTTAGAAAATCCTAAATGAAAAATTTCCATGATAGCCGGGGGGCGGGGCGCTCGTATTCAAGTTGGGGGCGCTGCGCCCCCTTGGACTTTGGGAAATAAATTTTCCCCCAAGCTGCTGGGTTGCTGGGAAGACTGGAGCTGCGGTGAATGGACCGATACGGAGCATATGGCATGTGCGTGTGCGGCTGCTTTATTCAGCTGTACCTATGTCCGCTATGCAATGCGAGTGAAGGTGCGAGGGCAAGCAGTCAGGCTCACTCCGCTAACCCCTGAGCACGCACTTACACAGGGTGTACAGCCGCCCTGTCTTCTCATTGTCGGGCATGAGCACTCTGTGCTTTGGGGCTTGGCGGTTGGCTGCGCACGGAATCGAACCCGGGTACCTTGGTGGGATAGTCAGACCGCTGAGCTGCTCTGCTCTTGTGCTAGTCTGTCTGTGTCTGCCTGTCTGTGTCTGTCTGTCTGTGTCTGCCTGTGTCTGTTTCTGTCTGTCTGTCTGCCTGTGTCTGTTTCTGTCTGTCTGCCTGTGTCTGTTTCTGTCTGTTTGTGTCTGCTGTGTCTGTTTCTGTCTGTGTCTGCCTGTGTCTGTTTCTGCCTGTTTCTGTCTGCATGTGTCTGTTTCTGTCTGTTTGTGTCTGCCTGTGTCTGTTTCTGTTTGTCTGTGTCTGCCTGTGTCTGTTTCTGTCTGTCTGTCTGCCTGTGTCTGTTTCTGCCTGTTTGTGTCTGCCTGTGTCTGTTTCTGCCTGTTTGTGTCTGCCTGTGTCTGTTTCTGTCTATCTGTGTCTGCTGTGTCTGTTTCTGTCTGTGTCTGCCTGTGTCTGTTTCTGTCTGTTTGTCTGTTTCTGCCTGCCTGCCCTGTTTGTCTGTTTCTGCCTGCCTGTCCTGTCTGTCTGTGTCTGTCTGTCTGTGTCTGTCTGTCTGTCTGTCTGTCTGTCTGTTTGTCTGTCTGTCTATCAGATCAGTCTGTCTGTCTGTCTGTCTATCTGTCTGTCTGCCTGTCTGTCTGTCTGTCTGTCTCTGTCTGTCTGTCTGTCTGTCTGTCTGTCTGTCTGTCTGTCTGTCTGTCTGTCTGTCTGTCTGTCTGTCGGTCTGTCTGTCTTGTCTTGTCTTTCTGTGTCTGTTTCTTCCCATCTGTCTGTTTCTGTCTTTTTTAGTGCGTCCCATTGCAGACGGAACACCCAAGGGTCTGTAGCAGTCCCCCATGCAGTTTCGAGTTGTTTGGCGATCCCAGCCAGCATGCCAATATCGTGTATCAGTTGCGCGCATTCATTACTGCCCGCTTTATCAATCCGCCCCACCCCTCACCAGGCAGAATTGGCGCAGCTGATGATGGCTGAAATGCGATTGCAGCCATTCTATAGTGTATTTTTCGAAACACTCGATTTGCTATTGCGCTACAATATTGCCGGCCTTTTTCTGCGCATCTTCTACATTTTTTTAATAAGAAGAAAGTTGCACTGTTTGCTTTCCGCAATTTTTAAATTCCATCTCGCCTGCCCCGCTAACTGCGTCGCTTGAACGGCGCAGGCGGTGGTTTTCGCGAATCGCTATTAGCCGTCGCCTTCTCGCCCAACCCAGGCTCGCCTCCGCTGCCCGTCTGCTCGCCGCCGCGCACCGTGCTGAACCCGTTGACGGGCTTCTGCGAGACCCTCGCCGACCTCACCGGGCAGGAGTGCAGGCAGCTCGCCGAGCACCTGGCGTCAGTGTACCAGCGGGCTGATGGCACCTGTGCCCTACTGCCCAACTCCACTAGCGGCATGCGAGTGGAGGTGAGCCCGTGTGGATTGCTAATCTAGTGCATGTGGATTGCTAATCTAGCCCGTGTGGATTGCTAATCTAGTGCATGTGGATTGCTAATCTAGCCCGTGTGGATTGCTAATCTAGTGCATGTGGATTGCTAATCTAGTGCATGTGGATTGCTAATCTAGTGCATGTGGATTGCTAATCTAGCCCATGTGGATTGATAATCTAGCCCATGTGGATTGCTAATCTAGTGCATGTGGATTGCTAATCTAGCCCATGTGGATTGCTAATCTAGCCCATGTGGATTGCTAATCTAGTGCATGTGGATTGCTAATCTAGCCCATGTGGATTGCTAATCTAGCCCATGTGGATTGCTAATCTAGTGCATGTGGATTGCTAATCTAGCCCTTGTGGATTGCTAATCCAGCCCATGTGGATTGATAATCCAGCCCATGTGGGTTGATAATCTAGCCCTTGTGGATGGCTAATCTAGCCCATGTGGATTGCTAATCTAGCCCTTGTGGATGGCTAATCTAGCCCATGTGGATTGCTAATCTAGCCCATTTGGATTGCTAATCTAGCCCTTGTGGATTGCTAATCTAGTGCATGTGGATTGCTAATCTAGCCCTTGTGGATTGCTAATCTAGTGCATGTGGATTGCTAATCTAGCCCGTGTGGATTGCTAATCTAGCCCATGTGGATTGCTAATCTAGCCCTTGTGGATTGCTAATCTAGTGCATGTGGATTGCTAATCTAGCCCGTGTGGATTGCTAATCTAGTGCTTGCGGATTGCTAATCTAGCCCGTGTGGATTGCTAATCTAGTGCTTGCGGATTGCTAATCTAACGAATTTGGGCCCTTCTCTATCTGAAGAAAGATGAAAATAATCTTCAATGTATAATGATATGAATAATTACTTTTGTGTTGCACTCAGCATTGAGCATGGGTTATCCATTAGTTACAGACAGACACGCATGTTACGAGTACATTAGCAATGCAAAACAGATGCATCTATAAGTTCTACCCGATAATCAACTTTGTCCAGTGTAAAAAGTTGCAGTTAGACATGATGCATGTACCGTTTTGCAGAGTTTATGATATCATATATAATTCTGTTTAGTTTACCTCCGATGGCCTCAAAGTTTTATTGACTCAAGCCCCCCCCCCCCCCCCAACTGGCCTGTCCTGAGCGATAAGCTACGAGTCTGATAAAAATTCTGTCGGGTCACGCTGGGAACCTCGGTGAGACTTCCGATTGGCAAGCATGGCGTGGCCTCTGCCAGGTTTCTCTGTTTGCTTAGCGGTTTTTTACACCCTTTCTTTATCGATAAGGCAGCTAGTGGTGCTTTTCATATTTCACATTTTATCTGAGATATTGTAATATTAGCAAGTTCTACAAAAAGCTTATTCAATAATAAAACTTTGGGATGTACGCCAATGTACTTGGTATGTGCATCAATTTAAATTTGGGATGAAAACCATGTAACTTTAGGATGGACATCATGTAACTTTAGGATACACATTATGTAAATTATTATTATTAAATTTAGGATGAAAACCATGTAACTTTAGAATTTACAATACGTTACATTAATCTACATCATGTAACTTTAGGATGTACATCATGTAACTTTAGTATGTACATCATGTAACTTTAGTATGTACATCATGTAACTTTAGTATGTACATCATGTAACTTTAGGATACACATTACGTAAATTATTATTATTAAATTTAGGATGTACATCATGTAACTTTAGAAGGTACCTCTAGTAAAAAATTTTCGATGTACACATCGACAAGTTTTTATGTACATCTGTAGATTTACCCCAGATGTGGGTTTCTACACCTGCAGTTCTATAAGCCATGCGTCTCATAGGCTGTCAATGGCCCATCTCAGTCCAACCGCATCGCCCTCGCCCTCGCCGTCGCTCAGATCTCGCGCGTCTCCCAGCCGGCCGTCCGGGCCCGCATGCTGTCCGGCTTTGCCAAATCGCAGCCGTTCCGCGACCTCGGCCAGGTGCGCCAGTTCGCCAGCCTGCTGGCCGCCCAACTGCCGGCCGGCGCCAACGGCTCCGAGCTCGGCGCCGGACAGCTTAGCCGGACAGTCGGCCACCTGCTGGACACTGTGGCCGAGTTTGCCGGCAAAGGCCTGCTGGCCGGGTCGGACGCGCCCGAGTCGGAGGCCGAGTCCCGCAGCCTCGCCGCGGCGGCGAGCTCCGTGCTGGCCGGCCTGGACGACATCGGGCGGGGCCTGCAGTTCGCCCGGCCGGGCTTCGGCGCCGCCGCGTCCGGAATCGGTGAGGCTGGGGAGGCTGAGGCTGTGATGATGAATTTCCCGATCTGGAAACTGCAGCTAGCGGGTCAGGGACATGCTTTACCTTGAATCTCTTCCAATGATTTTGAAAACTAATAAATCCCTGGATTTAAGACTTCTCAGATCCATCCTCTTCACCGATCCAAGATGCTCACCGATCCAAGATGCTCACAGATCCCAGATGCTCACAGATCCCAGATGCTCACCGATCCAAGATGCTCACAGATCCCAGATGCTCACCGATCCCAGATGCTCACAGATCCCAGATGCTCACAGATCCAAGATGCTCACCGATCCAAGATGCTCACAGATCCCAGATGCTCAAAGATCCCAGATGCTCACAGATCCCAGATGCTCACCGATCCAAGATGCTCACAGATCCCAGATGCTCACAGATCCCAGATGCTCATAGATGCCATATGCTCACAGATTTCAGATGCTCACCGATCCCAGATGCTCAAAGATCCCAGATGCTCACAGATCCAAGATGCTCACAGATCCCAGATGCTCAAAGATCCCAGATGCTCACAGATCCCAGATGCTCAAAGATCCCAGATGCTCACAGATCCCAGATGCTCACCGATTCAAGATGCTCACAGATCCCAGATGCTTAAAGATCCCAGATGCTCACAGATCCCAGATGCTCACAGATCCCAGATGCTCACCGATCCAAGATGCTCACAGATCCCAGATGCTCACCGATCCCAGATGCTCACAGATCCCAGATGCTCACAGATCCAAGATGCTCACAGATCCCAGATGCTCAAAGATCCCAGATGCTCACAGATCCCAGATGCTCACCGATCCAAGATGCTCACAGATCCCAGATGCTCACCGATCCCAGATGCTCACAGATCCCAGATGCTCACAGATCCAAGATGCTCACAGATCCCAGATGCTCAAAGATCCCAGATGCTCACAGATCCCAGATGCTCACCGATCCAAGATGCTCACAGATCCCCAGATGCTTAAAGATCCCAGATGCTCACAGATCCCAGATGCTCACAGATCCCAGATGCTCACAGATCCCAGATGCTCACAGATCCCAGATGCTCACAGATGCCATATGCTCACAGATCCCAGATGCTCACAGATCCCAGATGCTCACAGATCCAAGATGCTCACAGATCCCAGATGCTCAAAGATCCCAGATGCTCACAGATCCCAGATGCTCAAAGATCCCAGATGCTCACAGATCCCAGATGCTCACCGATCCAAGATGCTCACAGATCCCAGATGCTCACAGATCCCAGATGCTCACAGATCCTAAATGCTCAAAGATCCCAGATGCTCACAGATCCCAGATGCTCACAGATCCCAGATGCTCACAGATCCCAGATGCTCACAGATCCCGAATACACCCAGATCCCTTAACTTAAGTGCTATAATATTTCAAATACTGTCAGATCTCAATTAAACCGAAATTAAAATTCTCCCAGATCTTAGATCCTCACACAGATTCCTACATCCAAATTTTCTAGCCTTTAAAATCACCTAAACGATCCCAACGCACTTAAGCGCTCCATGCAAATCTAAAGTACATTACTGATGCATCGCATGTGCGAATCTCCCACAGCCGTGTCAGTGCAGCGGCTGCGTCCAGACGGCACCCAGCTGGTGCAGTCAGCTGATCGCAGTTCAACTGTAAAGCTTCGTCTGCTCCCCGATTCGGCCCAGGGCACCGCCGTTTCCATGGTAACCACCGTTCTAAATCTGCCGCATCTGACCCGGAGACTGGGCACGGCCAAGCAGCCTGTGGTATCCAATGTGATTCAGGCTACCCTGTACTCTGGCGGTGAGAGGCTCGGTGAGTGACTGCACCTGGGATCTGGGATCTGGAATCTGGGATCTGATATCTGGGATCTGGGATCTAGGATCTAGGATCTGGGATCTGAGATCTGAGATCTGGGATCTGGGATCTGGGATCTAGGATCTGGGATCTGGGATCTGGGATCTGGGATCTAGGATCTGGGATCTGGGATCTAGGATCTGGGATCTGGGATCTGGGATCTAGGATCTGGGATTTGGGATCTGGGATCTGGGATTTGGGATCTAGGATCTGGGATTTGGGATCTGGGATCTGGGATCTAGAATCTAGGATCTGGGATCTGGGATCTGGGATTTGGGATCTAGGATCTGGGATCTAACCTGCCCTTGACAATGACTTTTGCAGACGCCGCCTCATCGGGCCAGCCGGCAGCCGAGGTGCTGCTGCTGATCCCGCACAGCCGCATCTCCGGGCAGCTCCGCCAGTGCGTGCACCTCCTGCCGCCGCCTTCGCAAACCGCAGCCGCTGCCTCCTCGCCCCCGAGTTCCTGTCTCCAAGCGGCTGCCGGGTGGCCGTTGAGCTCTCGAGCCCGACTGTCACCGCCTGCCTCTGCCGCCACCTGAGCAGCTTTGCCGTCACGGTGCTGCCCGGCACCGCCTGGCTCGGCGTGGAGACTCACCGCCTGTGGCGGCTGCACTCGGAGCCACTGAGAATTCTCACCTGGATTTGCCTGTCCGTCTCCATTGTCTGCCTGCTGCTCACCTCCATCACCTATATTGTGGTTCGGATGCAGACTCCCATGGCTGACAAGTCCATCGCCACTCTGCATCGGGTGCACCGGAGTCTTTGTCTGGCCCTCATGCTGGGCCAGGCGCTGTTTTTGGCCGCGTTCCAGCCGCTTGATGGTGCGTATCCTGCTCTGGGGAGTCTGCGACCTCTGTGGGTTAGATAGTAATCGGGAATGGCACTGAGATTGAAAGTATTGGCTGAGGTGGATAGAGAAGAGAGGGAGACAGCGAGGTAGAGAGGAGAGGGAGACAGCGGGGTAGAGAGGAGAGGGAGACAGCGGGGTAGAGAGGAGAGGGAGACAGCGAGGTGAGGTAGAGAGGAGAGGGAGACAGCGAGCTAGAGAGGAGAGAGAGACAGCGAGGTGAGGTAGAGAGGAGAGGGAGACAGCAAGGTGAGATAGAGAGGAGAGGAAGACAGCGAGCTAGAGAGGAGAGAGAGACAGTGAGGTAGAGAGGAGAGGGAGACAGTGAGGTAGAGTAGAGGGAGACAGCGAGGTAGAGAGGAGAGGGAGACAGCGAGGTGAGGTAGAGAGGAGAGGGAGACAGCAAGGTGAGATAGAGAGGAGAGGGAGCAGACAGAAGACACAGAACCTATGTACAACTGCCAGTGTCCCTATATGCAAGGCTCCATCCGCTCCCCTCCGCCGCCAGCCACCCCCATCGCCGCCTGCAAGCTGCTGTCCGTGCTGACTCTGTACGCCCTGCTGTGCGCCTTCTGCTGGCTGCTGTGCGAGGGCCTGATGTACACCCACAGTCTGGTGATTGTGCTGCCCAGGGTGGACTCTGCCTTTGCCAAGGTGAGGAAATTGAGTTGAATCAATTCTGATGACCGCTGAGCATACACACGTACATACCTGCAAGCGACCTCCCACCGACCCACCAACCTCAAACCGACGTCAAACTGACCTCTCACTGACCTCAAACCGACCACCCACCGACCTCAAACCGACCTCAAACCTACCTCAAACCGAACTTCCAACAACCTCAAACCGAACTCCCAACGACCTCAAACCGACCTCTGATCGATCTTTTCAACGACCTCCGCCGACGTCATACCGAACTCGAACCATCGACCTCACCTGACCCCTGCATGCTCTCTGCCGGTCACAGGTGAAATTCTGGCACTACTGCCTGGCCAGCGGCGTCGCTCCGCTGCTCATCGTGCTGCCCACGGCGGCGCTCAGGCCGGAGCAGCTCATCCAGACCGAGGCCGACGCGTCCGCGGACTCCGGCGGCCTCCTGCGGCCCTCTGTCTGCTGGCTGAGCGGCGACCACGGCGTCAGCTTCGCCTTCATCGGGCCGGCCATGGCCGTCTGTCTCGTCAACCTCTGCCTGTTCGCCGTCATCATGCGCCGACTCGCCGGCACCCGCAGCGACGCCGCCGATGCTGTCGGAGGATCGGCGGCCACCTCCGCCAGCCTCCGCCTGTCCTACCTGAGCCGCCAGATGAAGGTCACGGCCACCCTGGCCTGCCTGCTGGGCCTCACCTGGCTGCTCGGCCTGATGTTTCTATTCGCTGAGACGCACCTGTTCATAGTGGCGCAGTACCTGTTCACCCTGCTCAACGGCCTGCAGGGCTGCTTCATCTTCGCTACTCAGGTGTGCGCGCATAAGCGAGTCCGCGAGGACTGGGAGAAATTCCTCATTGACGGCAGGCGGACGCCCGGCTCTCTCCGGCGCCTGCTGGAGCAGCGGAGGAACGCCAGGCTGAGCGCCCCGGCTCCGGGTCCACGCCAGCCAACAAGGCGCAGCAGGGCCGGCTTCGGCAACCGCTGCTTCCGCCGCAGGGGCAGCAGCAGCAGCAGCTGTATTTGCCCTATGAAGGCGATGCCAGATATCTGGTTGACAAGGTTGGCGCACCCGGTTTTCATGCTGTTTGGGATTCGTGAATGTTGGAATTTGTGAATATTGGAATTTGTGAATATTGCGATTTGTGAATATTGGGATTTGTGAATGTTGGGATTCGTGAATGTTGGAATTTGTGAATATTGGAATTTGTGAATATTGGGATTTGTGAATGTTGGGATTCGTGAATGTTTGTGAATTTGTGAAATTTGTGAATGTTGAGATTCGTGAATGTTGAGATTCGTGAATGTTGAGATTCGTGAAATTTGTAGGATCTGAAAATATGAGAGCTACTTAATTTTTCCATTCGTGACTTTGCATTTCTAAATGCTAGGATCTGTGAATTTTTGAATCCGTGAACATTCGCGCCCCCCCCCCCAGTCCTCCCAGTCTGACAGCGGGCTCCCCAGCCAGCTGTCGCGGCTGCTCAGCGTCTTCCGTCGAAAGCAGCAGCCGCAGCGGCAGCATCGGCGTGACTGCCAGCAACAGCTGCGGCTTCATCAGCAGCAGCCGCCGCAGCAGCCCTCGGACACGGCCACCGACCTGTCCAACCTGTCCCCGCCCCGCCTGACCGGCGACTGCGGCTGCCCCGTCGTCGTCAATGTCAACAACAACAACAGAGGGAGCAGCAGCACCAGCGGCGTCGGCAGCGGCAGCAGCGCCTGGGCGTCACGGGGCTCGCGCGGCACCGAGGCGCCGTCGCAGGCGCCGTTGGTCACGGAGGAGAACTTCACCTCCTGCTGCGACCCGACCGCCGCCGCCGCCATCGACAGGCCCGACTGCCGCGGCCAGGATCGGCGACAGCAATCCAGCCGGCGGCCGCAGCAGTTGGAGTCCGGCTTCTTCGACAGTCGGGCATTTGGCGACACCCGACTCGACGACCAGTCTCTGTTCGACATCACGCACAGCCAGGCGGAACCGGCGCTGCGCAGCCCGAAGTCGCCGCTGCCGGAGCCGCCGCCGATCGACACCTTGCCGGCGAGGTGCCCCGGCAGCCGGGAGCTGCTGTACGATGTCACGGATACGCAGGCCAGCAGCGAGTACCTCGTGCCCGATTGTAAGCCGACCGAGCAGCTGACCAAAGTTTGAACCTGACTGACTTCGGGCGATTTTATTGAACAACTGCAGTGTAAATAGAATTTATACAAATGAATGAAAAAGGTGAGCAAAGATCAGCAAATATAGAATCTGTGAATCTGGGATCTGTGAATCTGGGATCTGTGAATCTCGGATCTGTGAATTTGGGATCTGTGAATCTAAGATCTGTGAATCTGGGATCTGTGAATCTGGGATCTGTGAATCTAATATCTGTAAATCTGGGATCTGTGAATCTGGGATCTGGGGTCTGTGAATCTGGAATCTGTGAATCTAGGATCTGTGAATCTGGGATCTGTGAATTTGGGATCTGGGTCTGTGAATCTGGAATCTGTGAATCTAGGATCTGTGAATCTAGGATCTGTGAATCTGGGATCTGTGAATTTGGGATCTGTGAATTTGGGATCTGTGAATCTAGGATCTGTGAATCTGGGATCTGTGAATTTGGGATCTGTGAATTTGGGATCTGTGAATCTAGGATCTGTGAATCTGGGATCTGTGAATTTGGGATCTGGGGTCTGTGAATCTGGAATCTGTGAATCGATGATCTGTGAACTTAAAATCTGTGAATTGAGAATCTTTGAATTTAGAATCTGTGAATCGAGGATCTGTGAATCGATTATCTGTGAATCAATGGTCTGTGAACAGCGTCAATTTTGAAGCGCTCTTTAATAACGCAAGTCAGTTGGGAAACGTAAAGAATATTTAAAACCAACAGAAATAAGAGATGCGCAGTCTGACTTAATTAGTCCGCTCGGCGGTGACGAAGCAATTATTGCTTTTTATTATTTACTTTATAATTTTCTTCACCGTGTTGCGCTACTGCCAGTAGCACTGCAAGAGTTTCTCGCTTCTCTGTAACAGCGAATTAGTTAATTAGGTAAATTTTGCTGGCCTTTTTAATGCGATTTTAATTGTAGCTCGTATTTTGAATACGACCGTATTGACATGCAGACAAGCAGGCAAGACAAACAGACAGACAAACAGACAGACAGACAGACAGACAGACAGACAGACAGACAGACAGACAGAAAGAGACAGACAGACAGACAGACAGACAGACAGACAGACAGACAGACAGACAGACAGACAGACAGACAGACAGACAGACAGACAGACAGACAGACAGACAGACAGACAGACAGACAGACAGACAGACAGACAGACAGACAGACAGACAGACAGACAGACAGACAGACAGACAGACAGACAGACAGACAGACAGACAGACAGACAGACAGACAGACAGACACACAGACAGACAGACACACAGACAGACAGACAGACAGACAGACAGACAGACAGACAGACAGACAGACAGACAGACAGACAGACAGACAGACACACAGACAGACAGACACACAGACAGACAGACAGACAGACAGACACTAGACAGACAGACACACAGACAGACAGACAGACAGACAGACACACAGACAGACAGACAGACCGACAGACAGACACACAGACAGACAGACAGACAGACAGACACACAGACAGACAGACAGACAGACAGACAACATGACAGGTGGTTTTTTCTTTTATTTTTGTGCCTTCTCGCTAAGCACTGCAAGCCTTTGTATATTCTCTATTACAAATTTTAAAGCAAAATTGTCACAACGAAGCTTGGAAAACAGACTTTTTTAGTTTTGCAGTTGCAATTTATTGATAGCCACATCACCTTGCATTGTTCACTTTTGCACTCGCTGTTGCGATATTAATTTCGCATTTTTGCATAAATTACAAATCTATTAAACATTGTGTCTTTATTTTGTGCCTGTAAATCTATTTCTAAGATCCAGATCGCATGTTGCCGGATAAGAATGTTGCCAGCCCCAATCAAAATGTTATCAGCCCAAGAACGTTGCTTTTTGAAAAAGATTCATTCTGCTTTTTTGCCGCGCCAACCTGCTTAAAAACGAGTTCGCGAAATTGTGCTTGAGAGTTCGCGCCCACCGCAAATATAATGCAAATTTGTTCAGCTGTCAGCTGACCTACTGATTGAATGCTTACTGGAGCTTTCACCGCTTACATGCGAGCGTAATATGTCATGATAGTTGCCTTTGCTGTTTGTTTATCAGTGAAGCTGGCGTTCTTAACATCATCTTAGTGAATCCTCTGGTGATATGCCACACCTTAATGAGTCCTCTGGTGATATGCCACACCTTAATGAGTCCTCTGGTGATATGCCACACCTTCTTAATGAGTCCTCTGGTGATATGCCACACCTTCTTAATGAGTCCTCTGGTGATATGCCACACCTTAATGAGTCCTCTGGTGATATGCCACACCTTAATGAGTCCTCTGGTGATATGCCACACCTTCTTAATGAGTCCTCTGGTGATATGCCACACCTTCTTAATGAGTCCTCTGGTGATATGCCACACCTTCTTAATGAGTCCTCTGGTGATATGCCACACCTTCTTAATGAGTCCTCTGGTGATATGCCACACCTTCTTAATGAGTCCTCTGGTGATATGCCACACCTTCTTAATGAGTCCTCTGGTGATATGCCACACCTTCTTAATGAGTCCTCTGGTGATATGCCACACCTTCTTAATGAGTCCTCTGGTGATATGAGACACCTTAATGAGTCCTCTGGTGATTTGAGACACCTTAATGAGTCCTCTGGTGATTTGAGACACCTTAATGAGTCCTCTGGTGATTTGAGACACCTTAATGAGTCCTCTGGTGATTTGAGACACCTTAATGAGTCCTCTGGTGATATGACACACATTTATGAGTCCTCGGGTAATATGACGCACCTTAATGGGTCTCTCTGGTGCTATGAAACACAAGCGCATGTCGAAATTGGGTCGCATGCAATGACGTCACTCGGTAAGTGCAATTCTCTGCTATGGGTAATGTATCTCTGAAGGCAGCCAAACGGCTTATGGTGCTGCTCACCAGCTTGAACTGGTAAATTGGTCATTAAAAATCTGTAAATCAAGGACCTGTGAATCTATTATCTGAAAGCCATAAAGATTATTGAAGATTGTGTTTGTATCCGTGAATCTAGGGTTTGTGACTTACTAGTGTCACTGACAGCGTGTGTGAAATTGTGTAAGAGTGACAGTGTGACAGTGTCAGAGTGAAATTGTAAGAGTGTAACTGGTATGGAAGATGCATGATAATTTTACTAGGGCTATTGCCCATTGAAATTTAAGGTTATTGCTCTACTCCAAAGACAGCGCACCTTAAGGATGAGGCCACCCAGCAGCCAGTGCGGGAACTAACATGCATGGCCCCGTTCTATAAAAGCCATCGTAAGACAAGATCGTTCTTAGCTCCAATATCCGCAGTGTAAAGTTCCAACGTACGATCAAACTTACGCTACGACAGCTTTATAGTACGACCCCACGATGCCTAGCATATCACAGAATGGAGGGAGAGAGAATAGACACGCTCCACCCCAGCTAGCTGCACATCCAAGTTGCGTTCTGCATTCTGATAAACGAAGCTTCAATGGGGTGGAGTCTATAATTATCTCCCCCCTCCGTTCCTGTACTTAGGCTAGTTGTGAAATTTTACCAGACTGTTTCGACTGTACATGCAGTTTGGTCATTCTTAAATACTGGTGTGTTCAATTGAATTGAATCATGGGCTCGTCTGGTTGACCAAACGCGTTGGCTTGACTACAAAGAAAAAACATGATTATATGTTTCTCTTGGCTGCTGTCAGCAATTTACAGGTCAAGTAGGTGCGACTGAAGCACATGACAGACAGACAGACAGACAAACAGACAGCTGCGTGGCTTCAAGATTAAGAGCATGCAGGGACAGATTATTTTTAACTTTGAATCCTTTTTGTTGATCAGATTTTATCAACTAACGACTGCCAATCCACGCCTTTTGCTGCAGTTTGTTTGGTTAGTTTGGCCTACATTGACAGACTGCAGAGCGATAACACAGAACCCTTAAAGACCAATTAAGCTGCTTTTCACACGGAGCTCGTGAATGAGTCTTCGTGACCGAATAGTTAAACCTGTGGTAGGCCAGCTCGCATCTGTCGAGTGAATAATTGAATTTGAAGTTAACTGAAATCTTGAGAGACCCGACTGACTGCAAGAATTCTAAGGAAAACATTGGACTCTGTAAGTACGAGCGTTAAAAAAGCATGCAAAATGGAAACATTGAATTGAATGACAAGTTTTGGGTCATTCAAAAATTTTGCTGCAAAAATTTGTGATTCTCTGGTCCAGGTTTATTTAAAGTTCAAATCAGACAATTTGCTGTATAGAATTCAAGTAAATTTATGCTGAAAACATTCTCTACGAGTATAGTTGACACGCATCTTGAAAGGAGCACTGTAGCTCAATCTGAATTTTCTTTCAAATTCAAATCGATTTCCACGTAGTTGACTCTTCACCCAAGTTGAAGAGAAAGAAGTTGCAGGATGTCAGGTTGGGGGGAACATGCAGGATGCGTCACCAGCTGGACTCCATTGGAATATGCAGGATGCGTCACCAGCTGGACTCCATTAGAATATGCAGGATGCGTCACCAGCTGGACTCCATTGGAATATGCAGGATGCGTCACCAGCTGGACTCCATTGGACCATGCAGGATGCGTCACCAGCTGGACTCCATTGGACCATGCAGGATGCGTCACCAGCTGGACTCCATTGGAGTATGCATGATGCGTCACTAGGTCGTACTGGTAGACTCAGGTCTCATCAGCTGTGATGCTCTCCAGGATCGCTTTGAGGTGCCATAGTCGAATATTTCGAGTATGAACCCTCATCAACGCACCCCTACGTCTTCTGGTCTTCGTTCAGGTTGTGGTTGTAAACCGCTTCCGATCCAATGCCGAGAGCCTCTCTGATCTCGGCACAGGTTACTCACCGGTCCTCATTCTTCAGACAGCAGCGATGTTTTCGTCGGTGATAGCAGAAGCTGGGTGTCCCGTTCAAGGCTGCTGCGGCCCCGCTTTCATTCATCGTAACACCAAAAAATGTGGTACAGGAAGGGGCTTGGTCTCCGAAAGAAGGACACGTCAATGCACTCTCCTGCGTGGAGATCTGTCGCGGTTTGTCAATTCCATTGGAGCGAGTACAGTTTGGCAGGGGTGTTGACTTTGAAAGAGTGATTGTGAAAAAAAAAATTGATAAGAGCACAGAGGCTGAAAATTTATTATCAAGCATCTGAAGGGTGGTAGTATATATGTGCATAAAAAAGCGCGCAGTTGTGACATATCTCAAAACTTTAGTGCACTCCTCCAATCATCGTCTTTCAACACTGCTCTTAGGAAATTGAAAACTTTCTGGCTGTCGGCATGGCTCAGTCGTACGCGACCGTTCTCAACCTGATTTCGGCTGGATGTGTTGGCCTGATTGCCACTGCAGTTGCAGCGCTGCTCTCCAGTCAGTGCTCCCTGTACGGTCTCGGCTTTTTGGGTAAGCTGTGACTGAAGCTTGCTTGAACTTGAAAACGCGTTAAAACAAACATTTTGTTTTGTTTCAGGAATTATCTGCAGTGCCGCCACTTCGATCGCACTGACTTGTCAGTATCTGCGTCAAATGAGGCCGTGCAACACTCTGAGCTGGAATGGGTTCATCCAGATGGCTAAGACACGGCTGCTCACCGCTACTCTAGGCAGGTACTCGGTGTGGAACCTGAAGCGGGCGTACAGGTCTGGCAGCAGGATGCTAGAGATGCAGCACATCACTCTTATGAAGCACGTGGCACGAAGCAGGAACACCGTTTTCGGCCGCGATCACGGGTTCGCGCTGAGATCCGAATCGATGATTTCCGAGCTCGAGTGCCGGTTCGCGACTATGCCGAGCTGCACAAGTACAACCAGCTGGCCTACCGAGGCGAGCCAAACGTGTTCTTCCCGGGTAGAGTCGAATTTCTCTTTAAAACCAGCGGCACCACTGGCAAAAATAAAACTTTTCCCGGAGCCAGACGCTTCTTGAAGGACTTCGCAACGGCTTTCCTGGCGACAAAGTTCTGTTTTGAAGAGTTCACTAGGAAGTCTGGGCGCAGGTGCGCATGGCTCGCCAACTGATGACGTCGGTGCATTCAGCAGACAAAATAAACGAATTCGGCGTGCCGACCGGACCGCTTTCAAAGTTCGTTGTGTCACGAGGTTTGTTTTCCGAGCTATTTGCTGTACCAATAGGCTTTCTGCCTTATTCAGAGTTATGATATTCCAGGCTATTCCATTGTATTTCTACCTTATAGCTACTACCCAAATGGCATCTTTGTGTCTAGCATTGCTGTT
>NIVC01000572.1:320000-387668 GCA_002269645.1 Macrostomum lignano | reverse complement strand
AAAAACCAGTCTAAAGCATGAGGGTTTGGGGGGTTGGGTTGCGAACAAAGGCTTCTCTGTCAGAGGCAGGAGGCAGCCACAGACCAAGAAATAATACCAGACTGCACATGTAGGGTGAAAAGAGAAAAATGGCACCCAGAGCCCACCCCCACACGATCGATAATTTTGGTCCGGGCTTTCCGCTCCCTTCTTAAATGGGCCTTATTGTTGTATTTTTGTATTTCCTGCATGCCAGTAGGTAAAAATGTTTACAATTAAACATGAAATCTGCGTCGTTTGCTATTTAAATTTGCCTATGTGAAGTGCATGAGGTGCGAAAAGGCAAATGCTTGCATAAATTAAGTTCCATTAGCTCACAAGAAACTTAGTACAATTATTGCTGATCGACCTAACATGCTGCCACTCCCGGGTCTTCTGTGTGTGAAAGATATTTTGCAGGTTTTTCATTCTTATTTACATGAAGAGCAACCTTATTCATGCATTTCACTAAATGCCTGCTCACCGCATAGGCCGAAAGTGTCCCGATTTCGGGCACCTTCTGGCCACTAGTGGCCGAACGTAACGAAGCTAATAATCGATTGGACATCGGACCTGATGACAAAATGTAATTTTCGGAAAAGCACATTTTTCATAATTGGCCACTCCAAGTGGACTAAAGTCGTCCACCACACTCGAAAGTCGAACAAAACGTACCTGCTGGCTCGGTATCGAATATTGAATATTTTCAGTCACTTTACTTTCGGCCACTTCCAGGTGCCGGAAGTGTCCCTATTTCGGCCCCCAATCGGCCACATTTTTGGCTACATATTTTTTGCAGTGAAGAGTTCAGGGACAAGTCAGACATGCGCAGTGTGGCACAGCTAAATTCCAGAACAGCTAATCAATCCAAACATTAAGTTTGAGCAGCTTGTTAGGAAATTCGAATCTTGTTCTGGTTCTGAAAGGACTGTCTTGAGTTTTTAATTTATTTGATGCTCGTGTCGAAAATCGAGAGCCGTAAAAGTTGTCATTACTTTCACTTCGAAACTCACTTCTCCGAAAGTGCAGCACAGGGCAGCACTTTCTTTCACTTTATTGTGATTTCACTGTCTCGAAACTTCACTTTGACGAAAGCTTGCACCAGCACTTGCACTGTCTTTCGGGAACTGAAGTTTCGAGAAATTGAAACGCCAACTCAACTAATGCTCCACCTGTCTGTCTTCACCTTGGTGTGCTCTACAGGGGTGCCATTTCCTATTGGGGAAAAAAGCGCCTATTTTTCACCATACACGCGCAGTCTGAGTCTAGTATTATTCCTTGGTTTGTGCATGGTCAAACCGTGCAGAGGTTACCATTTTCCTTACTTTCAAACCTCTCTAAAATTACTCATTGTACACGGGGTGTGAGTGGACTATTTTGTCTGGAGATATGAAACTGCTCGCGCAGCATATTGAGATTTCTGTTATAATCAGTACATTTCCGTGGATATTTTAAGAGATAGGAATAAAAGAAAGACGATGAAGGGGTGTACATATGTGTGTGCGTTCAAGTGTGTGTGAACAAGCCAGCTCAGAACACAGAGCATGCCTAGTTTTATTCTGCGGGAGAGTGGAAGGGCCTCCGGCTCCAAGTCCATTTTTGGAACACTGAACAAGGACTTCTAAACATAGCATAGCAAGGAGCAGGGTGCCTCCTTGCATGCTTCCAGTCCAGGTGCTATGTTTAGAAGTCCTTGACTGAACCTACTCAGAGAAGGCGCAAGTTTTTTGCTCCCATTTTTCCTAGTCCATTTTCAATCACTCGCTTACTCATATGAACGTATACTCTGTTCGCTATGGCCTCACTGCGGTTGGTGAGAGAGAGGGGTATGAACTGATCGAGGAAGCGCGAACAAAGGAACACAGTACGAAAAAGACAGCCAACATGCCAGTATATTTCTTAGGAGGGATAAACCATGAATATTTTTGACTGCCAGATGGCTGGCCCATGGAGCTCTGACTGGCCAAGGAATACTAGAGACCTGGAACTGGAAGTGACACTCCCTCTTTTTTTCCTCTTTTTCGGACCAAGTCAGGCCGGTTGAATTTCCACATTTACACACAGCAGATGGGCAGCGAGAATGTAGAGCCTTCACATAAGGCTCAATAAGTTAAAATTGGCAAATCCGATTTTCTTAAATCTGGTCTCTTTGGAAAGCTGAATAAATTACTCACATCTCACTTGAAGGTGACAGGATTCAAAGCCGCAGTGTTTAAGTTAGGAGCAAATTAGTTTGACGTATTGAAAAAAAACAGTTTCTACAAAGCGACATCGAAAAGTGTCAATGCAAAAAGTTTTTTACTTGACGGATTTCAAAAGTTAAAGTCTCATTGTACAGATAAAGATGTCTTCTAGAGAATGAGACATGAATCGCTGGAATCTATGAAGAAATAAAAAACTTTTCTGCATTGACACTTTATTGTTTATAGTAGTTTGTAATTCATTTAGCCAAAATGAGTGCCAATGGCACCCATATAAATTCCGGGAGAGCCAAAATGAATAAGCTTTATTACAAAGTTACGGGCTGAAAACATTAACATGACAAAACATGACAAAACAAAAACACTAAAAAATAGTGCAGAAAAATATATCATTGGTCTGGGGTTCATGCCAGGCCACATCGGCCATTTATTTTGAAGCGGGCCCCGCTTCGCAAAGATTCAAAGGGATTCGAATACGGGTATGAAAAAAATACGAGTATTGAAGGGGACATGACAATGATGAGGGTATCATACTAAAATGAATGGGCAAACAGGAAAGAGAAGTTATGGAGAAATGCATGGATTTTTACGGTTCTTTTTATTCCAAGATTTTACCGCAAGCAAACTTATAAACAACTGTGACATACAGGACAGATTCCTCGGGGTGAAATGGTAAGGAGACAACTCCCTTAAATTTTTATGCGGGTCTTATTTCCTAGTGGATTCCTTGCTTTGTTTGTCACAGACCATATGGCTCCTAGACAAAGCCTGCAAATGTCTGAAAGAGGCTTTCAAAAATGATCCCCTTGAAAATAATAGAAGATTGCATAGCAAGAATTGTATAGAAAAGAATTCGCCCACTTTTGAGGAAAGGACCACTGTTTTTCTCTATTTATCAAAGCCAAGCTTTTGTTCATTTGTTCGACACTAAAGGAAGGAATAAAAAATTATAGACACCGATCTTGCTTCAAAATTGTACAACACATTGAAGAACACCCACAGTATAGAGATAGAGAGCACCAGAGGGTGTGGGCTGGTTCATTGGATTCTAAGTTTAGCATGCAGCTGCTATGTCTATCTAGACATATAAATCTAGATCTAGATCTAGAATCTAGACATGCATAGACTTCTAGGTCTAGATTTCCATGGCTGGTTCATCAGCCATGGTTCATCACAAACAAAACTACATTTTACTCGTAGCGGAGCGGGGAGGGTTGGGTCGTGGGTGTGATGCGAATTGATCATGGAATGCTTGGGGCTAGCATTCCAAGCGGGTTAGTTCTTTGGTTAGAATTCTTGGCAGTTTCTTAGGTAGAAACTTGGTGATAAAAACGAAAATATGTGACTTAAAAAAGTTATGATACACAAAAGTATATTAATTCTTAACGGATTTGGAGCAAGGTCCGACAGTGTTTCAAACTAAATTCATTTCAAAGAGCAGACTTTCTTGAGCAAAATAGATAAAATCACAATACATCCATTCAGCAGTAAAAGTTTCATTCAGGAACAAAGTTAAAAAATTGTTTATTCATGCATCCACTTAGTTTTCCATGTCCTCACCCGTCAGTGGCACAACATAGAACACCTGGCAGGCACGCGCAGCGTCTGGCTGCTTCGGAATGCACCAGCACTTCCTTTCGGGCTTGCCGGAGATATCTTCCGGTGTGAGGCGGTACAATCCAATCTCCAATGTCAAAGAGCTGTAGGGATAGGAGTACAGATCTTCTACTGGACGTAGTACCTTTCCAGTCACTGTGCCACTGTCAGACGTTGCTTCAATCAGCATGCACCGCCGTCCCACAATGCAGCAGTTGTCGCCTCTCGTGGGAGTAAATTTTAACGGTGGAGGAGAGAGGATAGTCGTTCCACGCATCATTTGCACGTGTCGCACCTGCAGAACCTGCTTGACTGCGTGAGAAGCGACATGGCGAGTCACTTTCACCTTACGCTTCACAATGCCGAGGTAATTCTCAAACGGAAACGTTGAGAAGCTGTTCAGGCTACCTAGACGCGTGACAAAGTCATGCAAGTGCAATAGGACGTGCACATTGAATGATATTGACTTTTGGCCAAAATACTCGGCCAGCTGCTGAACGAAAACCTCGATGCAGCTCTTGGCGTGTTCCCATCGGTGAGACAGTCTCGGCGTCGAGTAGGTGTAGATGGCGAAGTGCAGCAGAAGGAAGTTCTTATACAGTCTAGTAGGTAAAAAGTTCTTGAATAGGATGGGTCCGATGTAAAGCACAAACTGCCTGAATTCAGTAGCCTTAAAGTGGCTCAGGTTTTTGTCGATCCGCCGCGGCCTCCTCTGGAAATTCGAAGGTGTATAGCAGGAAATGTCGGCAATAAAGTCGGAAAGTTGTCTCTGCGGATGGTTGACTCGGTGTCGTGCAGATACCGGAAAATAGAAGTGCATCAGCTTCCGGACCACCCCAAGACAGACGGCGTGCTGGTAGTCAATGGGGAACGATGTAACGAAGTCCACGCGTGGCAGATAAAGAAGGGGCGACACCTTGTGTGTTCGCTCGTAATCCATACAGTTCTCGGCCTTCGTTCGGAACAGTATTCCACACCTTCGCTCCCCTACTGTAGTTGAGTAGGTCACCCTGTTGTCCACGCGCGGACCCGTGGCTCTGCAGTAAGTGCAACCGTGGTAGGAGGTGTGTCCTAATGTCCGCATTATGAATGACCGTGCTGGTGTGTCACAAACAAAAAGCAGCTCGGACAGAGTGACACTGACTGCGTCAGCAATTTTGACGGGCCCGGAGAGAAATTGCTCCACTTCGGCACAGAACTCTTGCAGAAAATCCTCCAGAGGAGGTTTGCCTACACCAACCCAAATCGCCACCGGGAACGGTTTGGGAAAAGCCTGTGGAATCGTCATGAGAATTGGCCACATTCCAAAGGAGCTGGAGTTGTATAGCGGAAGGCCGTCGCAATTTA
Organism: Macrostomum lignano; assembly: GCA_002269645.1. Taxonomy (NCBI): domain Eukaryota; kingdom Metazoa; phylum Platyhelminthes; family Macrostomidae; genus Macrostomum; species Macrostomum lignano. The sequence goes on along the minus strand of NIVC01000572.1, from coordinate 382,506 downwards.
CGACACCAGTGAACTCGTAAACCCTATTGTCTCCTTCGAGTCGAAGACGTTCTGGTTTCAGCTGCAGCAAATCTCTTTTATGCAGTTCCTGTAGATTGTTCAGAACTGACACGTAGCGGAACTTCCCTGCGCCCATGGGCAGCAGCTCAGTCAGGGGTTCCGTCCTTTTAATGATGGTTTCAATGCGGCTGACCGACATAGGCGCAATCAATCGTAGGCGGTGCAGTTCACGAATAAGAAATTCGACCGCTCTTCGAGAAGCCCCGTGTACGGTCCTCAATAAAACGAATACATCCTCCAATTGCTCTTCGAGTGGGCGATTGTCCGCCACCACACCGGCATTCGTCGCGCTGTCCTCCTCCGCTTCTTCACTGGACTCACTGCAGACGGACTCAAGTTCTCCATATGTTTCAACGTGGTCATCAGAAAGTCCACCTGTCGAAAAGTATATTTATGAAATATTGACGTAAGTGAGAGTGAATAGAGTGGCAGAGTGGTAGATAGAGAAATCATATAGATGGTAGCGATATGATCATACATAGAGGGTAGAAAGGGATAAGAGAGGGTAGAAAGAGGTCATAGAGGGTAGAGAGATCAGAATTGTGAAAGCGAGTGTGTAGCCCCAAGAAGCTAAAACGGAAATAGGGGCGAGTGATAACCATCACAGTCAGTGTGAACGGACGTAAACTACTCACAGCAGTGTGGCCCCTCAATTGATGCAGCACCTCCTTCGCTTCCGAGTCCGCTTCTTGTGTCGGAAACTCCAATTGGCTCTTGGCTCGAAAGTAGGCTACCCTGATGTCTGGGGTTTTGAAGTAGATGTCTAAGGTTTCTGTCTGCTGTTTTTCTTGTGCTTTTAGCTTTGCTGATTTTCATTGTTTATGGAATGAATTTACTTTAATTATTAATTATTGAATTTACTGAATTTACAGAATTAATTTTTATCGAAGGTCGAGTTTCATTCGGGCACCTCTAATAGGAGGACCCGGGTGAGTGTGGGGTTCTGCTAAAGAATTCTCTCCGAAGAATCCTATTGGCTCAGAGGAGTCAATGGAAAGGGGGTGGGCGATGAAGAATTTTATATACAATTCAATTGTGCCCTTCATGTGGCGCTGAACCCATGCCACTCTGCTAAACCGATATCTGATTATTCCGAACCATGAAGTTTGTGATTATCTTTAGAGAAGATAGACAAGTAATTGAGGTCGATTGTGAAAGCATACAGCTGCCTGCACATTTAGCTTCGCTAACGGAGGTCGAATGGCTCAATCACAGGCAGTCCACGGATATGTGGAGCTGCAGCGTGACTTACGAAGGGCGCTCCTACACGGCAGTGATTTTGCAAGTAAGTTATGTTATAAATGTGATTCTTTGGCTTGACCTTTAATGACCCTTGTCTTTATAATGGGACTGTCCACCGATATGTGACGTGCCATTTCTATAAAGAAAGATAAACAAAATAGAATGGATTAGAATGGACTAAATAAAATCTGCACTGACAGTTCACACTTACATTTGATTTATATAACTACGTCACCTTCACGACTTCCCCGAAAGGTTATTCTGTCAGACGAGTCGATTAGCATCCGCTATATCCGGAAACTCGTGGCGAAAAAGCAACGACTCGGCCTGATCCTCGAAAAGCTGCAACCAAGAGTTTTCACTGAAGCCGACGCCAGAGTAGCAAGACGCACTTATCAAACGCAGGTAAACGTTCAACGGGCCAACATTCGGGATTCTATTCTCAGTATAGTGTTCGGCAGTACGGAGTACAGTTCTCATTAACTTATGTCCTATAGTCTATATGACTCTACAATCTATAGTATATAACTGTGTATTGGGCGAGCAAATGTTTAAATCCGCTACAAAAGACAAACACACATTATTCGCAACAAGTATTCGTCATTTCGTTCCACAGGATATTGAAACAGGCTCCGCATCAGACACCGAAGCCTTTTTTGAGGCTCAGGCTGTGAGCGAAGCCGAAGGGAATGCTACATTTAAATTAGCTGACGTGGCACACACAGCCGCCCAATTGCTTCCAATGTCGCCACCCAACGAGGTTGAGACGGTGAATGAGCCAGTAAGTTTTTCATTTTTTAACCACACACACTCCTTCACCCTGTGTCACTCCTTCTGTCACTAAAATGTCACTCCTGCAGTCAGTCAGTCCTTCCGTCACATTTTCGAAACAAGCTGCATTTAATCCAAATCTTAATCACCCCTGTCTGCCGTCTGATTCAGCCAGAGGACCACGAAGTGGGGGAGGACGATGCGGATTCGGCGCCACCACCTCTGCGACTCATTGACCACCCTGTCCCTGGGAATCACTCTGAGAACGCGACGCAGTCGGTGAATCAGTCAGTAAGTTTATTAGTCTTTTCTAACTTACTCAGCTGGTGTCACTCCTTAACTAATTTTCACTCCTCTTAGTCTCCTCTTGGTCAATCATATCATGGAGAGAGAGGTAGAGAGAGGTCATAAAGGGTGGACAAATGATCATATGTAGAGGGTAGAGAATCGAGATGATCGGAGAGGGTAAATTTACCTAATCAATCCAACACCACCACTCACTTACCCCGTCTTATTTAGCCAGAGGACATCGAAGAGGAGCCCGAAGACGCGACGATGGCAATGGATGAGCCAGTACGTCTATTTGTTATGTTGTTATTTTTTCATCTGAGGGGCGCCATATTAAAGGCTCATTCACACCGCCATCAAATAAGGCCAATTTTCGTTTGATCACACAAAGGATCACTACCATTCCAGCCACCAACGCCTCGACCGAGGCGCTTGCATCGAGTGGATGATTCCACTGTGCCGAAGGCCGGTACCATCACGTCTGCCGCTGTCATCACCTCGACCGCTGCCATCACCTCCGCCGCTGCTATCACCTCCTCCGCTGCCATCACTTCCGCTGCTGCAACCTCGGAAGTTTTCATTGAGTCAGCTGGAGACCGCTGTCAGTGGCCCTATGCGATACGATCACTGCGAGACCAATTTCAGCGGGCAATTCCTGATCGTATTGACAGCAGTCAGGGCCTGCTGTTCGTTCTGCTGACCGTGTTGCGCGAGTCCGAGGTGCGACATGTCCACCAGGAGGCATTAATTAATCGTTTAATTAATGAATTGACGGGTTTGCGGGCAGAAGTGATGCGGCTCACTGCAGCATTGGACCCACAGGCTGCGCCGGAGACCAACTTCTGGCCCATTTCAAGTTGGCAGCAATATGTCGACTTTGTAGTCGAGATGCCCGCAGAGCATTTGACATCGCTGGTAAGTTTTCAATTTATGTCTTCTTTGATAGTATCGTTTTGGATGAACTTGGAATGAAGTACTTGTAGTAGTATACATTGTCAATTTTGTTAATAGAAGTGAAGAATTATACAATTCAGTACAGGGAAAAGCAATAAGTATAAGCTTAGTTTCCCATACCAATAAATTCCAAGTCGCTCTTTACAATAGTATAGAATTAAGGAATTAATGTTTTATCTTTTTTCACAGTCCTAAAGTATTATGATTGATCAATCATTCCGATTCATTCGCAATATAATTCTTTACTCCTTCACAAAGTATTATTCGCAATTATTCACTCCAGAGGCTTCTACTGCGACTCTGTCGGCGGGAGTCATGGCAGCAGACACTCAGGGCGATGCTGGATTGCACCCTCTCTGACCAAATTCAGGCAGTTGTAAATTACAATGGCCAACATTTGCCAGACAGAGCCCGAGGCGCCGGAGTAGAGACGGTCCTAACGGAAAGCCAGATGGCATTTCAGAGTGTCTTTTGTCCGAGATTTCAAGGTAAGAATGGTGTTGTCTCTTCCTTCATTTCCGCCTGTCTTCATACCCGTCATCCCTGTCATCATGTACAAAAAGAGAGAGGGAGAAATTTATATTAAAAGAGATTAAAAGAAACGAATAAAAAAGAGTTTTATTTCAAAGTACCTAGGAACGAAGACTTACTCGTAAAGACTTACAAGCTAAGTAAAATGCTGCAGCCTATGCCACTTATAATACGTAAACACATTAGCTGACATTAGTCATCGCGAATGTCTTTTAATTCGCTCATCCGGTCATTGTACTCGTACTTTCTTCACGGTGAATTATCAAGTAGAAGTATACATTTATGTCCTGTAGACCTATACAAATTAGACAATTCGAGGTTCCCCCAAACTTTAATTTCCACAGATGCCATCACTGTCATATACGGCCTGTCTGAAGACCACGGACGGCCAAAATTTGATGATGTGAAGAATGCGGTAATTGACATGCTTAAGCGCGGGAACGACCGAGCGTCAAAGCGATCCCATCGGCGAAAAACGGCTCCAGCGCACCCCGCCCCCCAGCCGCCGAATGCTGTTGCCGCCACCACCGCTGCTGCTGCGCCTCTGCCGCCACCAAGGCGGCGGCTGCAGGCTGCTGCAGTTTCCTCTGCAGTCAGGGCGACACAGTCGTCAACGCCACGGCTGCCACCTGCTGCCGCCTCTGCTTCATCAACAAGCAGAAGCCACAAAAGGCGAAAGACAGATGGCGCAGCCCGTCATCCGCGAATCTCGTCTTCCGAAGATGAGCCAGATACATGTACATCGTCTGACTAAGGCGCCTTAGGCGAAGAACCAATCAATCAAAACCGTCTTTGGATTTTCCTCCATTATTACTCGACTCAGTGTATTATTATTTTAACTTTGTCCCATGTTCGCTGTCTTGCATGTTTATTCATTTTCATTTACCTATTCTGTATTTTGCCCTTCGGATTACTCTACTGTTATTTCATATTTCTGTTACTCGATTACGAATTCCTGTAAATGTTTTACTGTTTTTGCAAATTGTTATAATTGTAACTCCAAAGTGTAGAAATAATAATATAGTATTTTATTTTGTATATTGTCAATATATTGTCGCTCAAGATCTATGAAAACAGTTGCAATATAATATATGCTACTTAAAGTAAAAATGAAATGAAAATTTCTATATATATATATTACGCATAAATTGATATATACGATTTTTTTCTTCAAATTAGTGCGTCTCAAATTGTCTCAAATGACAACGAGCAAGAACAGGACGAAGTTACAACAAAAACAAAGTGCATTTGGTGCAATGCCTAGCAGTATACAAGGCCTACTGGCCCAGTAGCTGCAGGGTCGCAAAGCTGGAAAAAAATCCTCCTTTAAAAGATTCTGTTGCAGCATGCTCTTAACATACTACTAACAGTAGGTAAATAGCATATTTTTTCAGAAAAAAATCTACCTTGCGCCCCGGACCCCTCGGGGCGCCGGCGCGGCGTAGACCCAGCAGTACGCTTTGGCGCACAGTCGCCCCCAGTGGGGCGCCGCCGTCGGCGAACTGTTGGGCGCACTGAAATTCCCCACAGGGTATATGTTAATATAAATTGAATTTTAGACTGCCGTAAACAGAAAGAAGAATATATACTATTTGAGTGACTTTGGCGCCTTCCCTATTACTAATTATGTACTTTTGGTTGAATCTTTAACGGGTAAGTAAAGCTTATGACTCTCAGTCATTTATTTTTTTAATAAGTACGAATTTTCAATTTATCATTTTAGATAACTGAAGACCATTCTGTATTATCTGTTATTGTTGCTGAAAAAAGTAAAACGAAGCGAAATAACCTCTATTAACTTTGACGAGTATAGATAAATTTGCTCTTGCTATCAGTTTTACTTAACATGGAAGAGCGTGCAAATAATACCTAGGTCTAATTGCATAATCATAAATGTTAGCGTTGGTGTTTACCATCGGTCGGTTTATTTTAGGGTTTTATTTAAACAGAATCTTTTTAAAAATGCAAGCAAGTCGTACGAATCAGAAAGTTCTAAACGGATCTTAAACCGTTCCGTTTGTTGTAAATCCAACCCTAATTGATGCACAGAATTTCTGGAAATATTACAATCAACATAGTCGCTTAGCTTTTGATGTGCTCTAATCAGCGGCTGAGCTGCTCATTACACATGCAATTTTGTTTTAACACCAATGGCCGTATGTAGAAAGCTGAGTCTAGGGTAGTCCGGCCTTGAAAAGCAAGCCCAGACTTGGATTTGGCCAGCCCAGACCATCGATCTTATATACACTAGATAGGCCACTCAGTATAGCACCCAGTCAAACCATAGATAACGGCAAGCTATGGCAAGCATTCCCAGAAGCGGTGATTTCAGCTAGTTTTCAGTAGTTAGTGCGTATATTTTTCAGTAGCTGAAATGAGTATTAAATTTCCTGTTTATTCAGCTGTGTCAGCATAAGACTTGGGATGCGTTTACACGACCTATGCAATATTGCTCGTATAATCAGCAGAGTGCGGTTTGAGAAAAATCAATCGTCTATACATTTTTCTGGGTCAGAAGGCTGTTGGACAGCAGTGTATTTTTTAAAGAAAACTGAAATAAGTTGGCTTAAACGTAAATGATATAAGCCAAATTGAACTTGAAAAGGTGTGGATGCTGTGTATAAAAATTAAAGAAACCCGTGACTTAAAATGAGCATTTTCGGAAGGCAACAATGCAGACCGCGAGTTAGTTAAATATGTGTAAAGCATACTGGTAGTAGTACACAAAGGGCAGAAACAACAAAAAATACACAGAGTCAAAGCGAGGGAAGGTAGCTTGCGTCTGCTGTGCTAAAAATTTTAGGCGCCTCATTTTATTGCGAATAAATATATATCTTTTATTCGTATCTATCGCCCTGACTTGGATCGACAAAGTATTAATTAACGCTTTTTAGGCAGCTAACCAGCCAATGTTAAAAAATTGCTATTTTACTGCTGTTCTGTGCGCATCTGACGCTAATATTGCAATAAGCTGTTTTTGTTTAAACTTTTGCACAGATCCACTCACCGATTGGGAGGAGAAACGATCTCGCAACCTGAAAGCAATCGCAGTGATAATGCGGGATCGTGAATTTCCTATCGCCAGTCCGCCATCTGACACAGAGATCCGCTGTTACGCCCAATACTTGACGAAGTTATTCAACAGTCACTCCGACAGTTGCTTTTTCTCTAAATACGGTAAATGCCAAATTCCAAATTCGTTTGGACAGAGCGGAGAGGTTAGGCGAAACGACTTTCTTCAAGGCCTTAATATTTACTCTCAGAGCAACGCACAGGAGAAGATTAAAATTCTTAATCGGCTGCAAGAAGTTCATAATTTATTGTTGTCAAACTGCCCAGCAGCGAGGGACTACCACGAAAATCATGAAGTTGGTTATTAAGAAACTCTGCATTCATTCTATCTGATTTTTGGCTTCATTTTTGTGTGACATACTTATTTGATTTCGTCTGAATGCCTTTAGTCACAAAGAAAAAAATCGCTGAAACATTTTATTTTATTTTCTTTTGTCTTTTTATGTACCAACATCGTGATTCGTGTGCAATATAATCTGACTTTACTTTTAAACAATTTACCCTTTTATGCGGTGTTTTTACAGTATGGTTTGATTTTTCTCCTTATTTCTTATTACTTGTCTTTGATGTTCCTATGCGTAGTTATATTTAGCGGAAGCATACTTTTGTAAGGCAACAATTTACCAATATAAACAAAAAACCGCGTTTCACAGCCCGCTGAGACTGTCTATGGTAAAATCCCATTTATTCCAATGCATTCAGTCGGTTTCACGGCCCGCTGAAAATGTCTATGGCAGTCAGAAGACAGCGGGGTCATAGGGGAGCTTAGCCTTTGCACACAATTTGCACATGAGCACTCTGGAAAACGAAAAAAATGAAATCTAAGAAATTGTCTATGGTCAAAACTCCTTATTTTGCGAATCGAAAAAACAGTAACTGATAAATAAGCATTTCGCAGAGAATTGAATATTCTTAAAGTCGAACAGCTTTAGGTGGTATAACATTAACCAAATACAGGCTATTTTCATCCAATATGTGTACGAGTTGTTATATTTATTGAAGTCAGCCATAGAAAATTTCAGCGGGCGGGCTTCCGTGCGTTTCACCGTTTCAACACGCTTAGGCTAACTATATTCATGTAATTTTAGCTATTGTACTATAACGATTTTCTTAAACTAGAACTGCGGGAATTTCTCGAATCCTAGATAGCAATGATGAATAAGATTTTAAGGCTTTGCAGATTTTTTTACTTTTATCATTTTGAACAGTTAGAAGTGTAAATGCCAAAGTCAGTAATGTAGCATTTTTTTGTTTTTAATTCTATAACAATTGTAATAACGTCGAATAAAGTTGATATCTGGCATAACTCTTCTCAAAAATTGTTTGTTTTTTGTAGTTTTTTAACTTAGCAAGGAGCGTCTTCCGAAATCCCTTGGTCGCAATTCTATCGGGTCCCAAAATCTTGCCCACACAGTTAGAGTTCCTGCACACTATAATTTTATTGATACTTTTCAATAGTATATTTTAGGTTTTTTGCCGAAGGATATTCTGTGCGCTATTTCCTAGTATGTAAAGAGTTCGCTTTAGCACACTAGAGAGAGAGGGCTAGGGAGATAGAGAGAGAGAAAATAGAGAGAGAATTAGGTCTAGTGTCTAAACGCACGAACTCCCACTTCCAGACTTCAAGCATGAGAACAAAATTCAGTGAGCACTTACTGGTGCAGGCTCCTCTTCTTTGTTGGGCGGGTCTGTAGAGCTTGTAGTCTTCCTCCGATCCGGAGTAGTCTTCTTGAATCCTGAAGTCGGCTGAATATGAGAGCACTTTAATGAACATAACAATTTAACCCGTCGACTTCGATATATTTCTCGAGTGCAGATATCAGAGATGGGCCCTAATGACAAATTTAACTCTATAACAATGACGAGGTCCTCCAGAAAGGGCGTCGTCTTCTAGAAATAGCGGAATCGGAATCGTGTGCTCCTATCGGTTACTCTAGGGTACCAAAATGAATCAAATCAATAATCCTCTAAGAGTATCGGAATCGGTCCGTAGATTTTATCCAATCCCTTAGGAATAGGGAGTCTCCAATTCAATAACTCTAAAATCAACTGAACAGTAACTGCCAGCAATAACAAGGCTCTCAATAGTAAAATTATAAAGACTCCAACAAGGGCTTACTCTTTTCAATATACTGTAGATAGTAACATGATTCCTCTTTTCATTATAAATAGTAACACGATACAGCTTCCCATTATAATTAGTAACATGCTTCATAGTTTCGTTACAAATAGTAACCTGATTCACACTAAGTTTTGCTGCGCATGTTTGCATTAGTCTACTTACAGTAGCATTTTATGAATAACGATGCACTACAAATGAAATACCTAGCGTTTTTTGATAGGCAACGGGAAATTACTTGATTACTGGCTATGATACTGCTTGATGCTTATTATGTTTCATACAGCTGGCTTATTCTTTATATTCCTTTCAGATTTTGTTTATCGATGAAACTTCCATTTAAAAATTTCTGAAACCAGTCTCTGACTGGGTTCACGTTTAATTCGTGACGTTCAATTCGTGATCAAGAATTATATCGGCGACTTGGGGTTTCATAGCTTATTTCAAAGCTGATGGCTTCTGAACTAAATCAAGGATTGATTAAAGATGGAGAGGCTGCGTTTCTTCAGTATTTTGCGAATACGTTCAACTTGCAGTACTGGAAAGACAGGTATAATCGCGTTCATCATTCAAAAGATGCTGGACTCCTCGAGAAATCTCTTTCCACTGTAATGCTGATAAATGAGTATCAAGTTCGGCAAAATAATGCTCAAACAGAGCGCTTTTTGAAAGAGTTTGAGAGTTTATTGGGTGACGCGTTTAAATTACTCTACTCAGCGATGGAAAACAGTGGTCACGAAGCAAAGTCTGGAGCAGTAGAGAAAGAAAAACACGGCGAAAATCAAGAGAGTGTGGATCAACCCGCTAATAAGCGAAAACTAAAAACACCCAGCGAACATAAATTGGTTATGATCTCTCAGTACAGTGAGTTCCTTGATAAAATTTCTTCTGAGCACTTTGAATATGAGCAAAGAAAGCAAAAAACCGAGACAAAGAGCGAAAGCGACATACAACCAAAGAACAATCAATCAAGCATGGCAAAAACCACTGATCAACAGCAAGAAAGACAAAAGAGACAATCGGAAACAGAGGAAGCCAATGATAAACAGGGCTTCAAGAGCGCAATAACATTTGTCACTGCGCATTACGTTGCAGGTAAATGCTACATCGCACTCTGGAACGATGATACTTCTGAAAAACCAGATTGGTTGTCTTATTGTCAATTTGCCCATTGGTTGGCGACTCAGTACTTCAGTCAGAAGGCAGTCGCAGTCGACCCTTGTCTTGCAAACTCTTTGAGGTTAACCATGAGCAGACTGATGTTTAACTGTGCTAAAAGGAAGACAATTTACGAGCACAAGTTCCTCGTAAAGGCATTCCAATATTCCGACGGGGCAATCGAGCGGCGACCTCAGAAGGCCAGCTTGATTCGACGAATCGATTCAGACATTATTCCTAATGGGTGGTCCATCACTTCCATTCTGAACATGGCTGCTTGTTTGTTAGAGTTGCGTCTGCCGCAAAAGTGTATGGCGCTGGTTAAGCTAGGAAAGCAGCTTCTGAATCGCTTGCAAGACAAAAGCGTTGATTTTGTCTCCTACTTCACAGCTTACGCCAACTATGTCGAAGGAGTAAGCCACTTTGAGGACACATGCCCGTTGAAGAGTGGTCTTGATTGCAGCAGTAAAGCTCTTAATCGAGATTTTTTGAAAAAGAAGTACGAATTATCTAAGTCATGCTTAGAGAAAAGCGCGTCTGTTTTGAGAAGTAACTACGCAAGTGATCCTCTCACTGCTTCAGCTGTCACAATGCTGTCTGTAGTTCTCGTCAATAGTGCTGGTGCGTTTTCGGAAGAGGCTCTTCAGAACTTTGAGAAAGCTGTACATTTGGAGTGTGCATTGGAGTCGGGAACAGTGACGGCAACATATTTGTTGCAGTTTCTTCACGTTGGTGCTAATTTGCGTTCTGACTCGACTAGCTCTGCAAAATGCAAGGAGTTGTACAACAGAGCTGTAAGTTTTGCATACCTTTTAATAGTTATTTTCATTACTTCATGTTTATTCACCTGCTTAGTAACATGCTACTTCATTTTCCTTTAAATTCTTCAGAATTCAGCCATCAAAAGAAGATTTTTAGAGAAGAGCGTACGAACACAGCCTGCTGATGAGAGCTCCAATGTGCGCAGCGCTTCAAATCTCCAAGCTGATATGGTACCGAAAAGCAATCTCGAGTCTTCTGTTGATTCAAGCGATGGCTCAGCATGGATGACTATAATACGTACGATCAAAGACTCGAAAGACTTTTTGGATGGCTACCGACTAGAATCGCTTGCATATTTAAAGAAGTTAGTACGCAAGTATGAGGACATCGAAGACATTCCGGTCAGGGTGTTTTGCATTCTCTGCATTACTCGCCATTATTTGAATACTCAAGCTTTGTCTTCTGCAAAACATCAACAAGAGAAGGCTGCACACTAGGGGGCGACCGGGACGGCCAAAGTCGGGCCCGGGTCGGGCCCGGGAATGAGGACTCGGGCCCGGGTCGGGCCTCGGGAATTCGGGACAAGATCTTTAGGACAGCTCAATAATTGGAAAAAAATCATAATAAATCTTAATACTTTTAGCATATGCGGATTACTATTAAATATATAATAAATATATGAATTTTTAAATTTAATATAATATATTAAATGTATAATAAATATATGATAAACATCAAATATATTATAATATATAAATACATTAAATATATAATAATATATAAATATAATAAATATTATTATTATTTAATACATTAGTTACGACTTCAGAATAGATAAGAGTTACATTAAAAGACTTAATACTCAAATATCAATATACTCAATAGTTCAAATTCAATGTCCCTGTGTGGCACAAGTACTGTGTGTGTGCCAGTGACAATGACACTAACAGGCAGTGAGGTAGGCAAGCAGGCACTGCGGCAGTGCGGCTGGCACTGGCAGTGGCAGTAATCAAAAAGAAGAAAAGCTGAAGCATTAAGTGTAAGGCACTTGGCATTGGAAGCAGTAAGGAAGTAAGAACCAAATCAATTGATTGATTCTTTTATTTGAATTTTTAGTTCCTTTACATAGCTTCAATGTAAAGAGCCATGTACACAGTCAGTATTCAGTAAGACAACAAGACAAGACAACAGAGCAGAACACAAATGAAGTGACAACACAACACAACACTCAACTGTCTCAACAGAACAGGCAAACAGACAATGGAAATACAAGTAATTAGCTGATACCTGCCTACCTGCTCACCTACCCACCTAAACGAATATGATTACGAATACGATACTATGAGTCTACGACTACGACTACCTACGAATACGATACAAATATGAACACGATTACAAACTCTGATACTGATAGATAGCAAACTTCTTGGAAAAATGGTTGCCTTGGCCCTTAATAGGTACTTCTTGGAATGTAAATAGGAAATGTTATTTACAAAAGCTTAAAAATGACAAATCAACTTTTTAAAGAATCATATTTTTGCTTTTAGGCTGCAGCCTGCAGCGTGTAAAGTGGAATCAATATTGCAAAAAAGTATTGCAAAACTGTTTTAATTTTATCTTCCTGGAAAAAATCCGATCTTCCTGGAAAGTGGAAACTGCTGTGGCTGACACTCACGGTCACAGACAGTTGCAGTTGCAGTTGCATTTTCCTGGGGCTGGAATTAAACGTAAATTAGTGTGAATATGTTGAAAAATAATTTTATTCTTTCGCACGCGGTTAGTGCCTTTAGGGAAAAAAGACTTGTCCCGATTTCCCGACTTTTTTAGGGTCGGGCCCGGGCCCGGGTCGGGCCACGATTTTGGTCGGGATTCCCGACTTTTCGGGCCCGGGCCCGGGACTGGGTCGCCCCCTACTGCACACCTACTGGATATTGGATTCGGTATAAAGCTGGATGTCTGTCGTTTAGCCAGAATTACATATGAGGACTTCGAGTTGAGGTTCCCCAAAGATCACAAAATGTTGGTCTTCCTAGTTGCACTTTGGTTGGTGAACGAAGGCATTATTTTTATTCTGCAAGCCTCAGAGGAGCATCAGAAGAAGAACGCTTCGTCATTTGTTAAAACTGACTTTAGGGACTCATGGTCAGAACAGATCGGAAAAATGATTGTTTCGTATCTTTTAGGAGCTTGTTCTGTTGTAACGAGCTTCTTGGCTTCGCAGAAAAACTCCTGGCTCGAGGCTTTCGAGTCCTTAAATCTGGTTAGTGAAATTGTCCAGAAAAACGAAACCAGCATACAAGGTCTTGATTGGATTGCTTTCGTGTTTCTAGAAGAACATTTATCCAACGCTTATTACCAGCTGGATAGAATGTTCTCCGTGGACAGTATTTACGAAATTAATTATAAACTTATTCATTCTGTGACTTTGTTGCTGAAAGACGTCGATAAGCATTCAAAAGACGTCGGGCGAAGCATTGGTACTGTCGATTCGACCGCTACGGACTTGATGTTATGCTTGCATAAAGCTCAGGTTAATTTCCATGGACTTTTGGATCTGCTGGAAGTGCTACCTTATGAGTTTAATAAGACTGAAGAAAAGCCCGCTGATAAATGCAATTTAGATGTTGTTTTAACCGTTGCGCATTACGTTGGCAAGCTGAAAATTCTTCAACAAGCGTATGATTTGTGTCAAAGAGCGGAGCTGGTTGATACGGAGCTCTATGCTCTCATTCACATGCACGTGGGTATTGAACTATTTATTCAAGCATTTAGAGACCCAACTAAATCACCCTACGGCACTTTAAGTGGCGCCATTCTTAAGTTTCGGCAGGCTGCCAGAATACTCGAGCTACTGTGTCCGAACGACGTGAAAACAGCTTTTTGCTACTTAATTCTTGCCTATATGTATCGATATCACGCTCAGCTAGACGATCAACAGACGCAGTGCCTTCTCTGTCTTAAGAAGTGTTTAAGCGTGGAAAAGCGCTTGGTAGTGAAAGGCGTATCACCCAGTCCTTGGCTTTGGAAAGGCTTAGAGATTGTGCAGTTCTTTCAAAAATTTCTAAACCGAGTTTCCAATAACTACCGCGATGGTGCTTCATTCTCTGTAGATCTCGAGTCATGGAATGAGTTGAGTCAAAAGTTTAAGGTTCGTAGATATCTTCTTCATATACTAAAAATGTGTTTTACTTATTTTTTCACATTAATTGTGGACTAAATTCATGTGTGCTGTAATATTTTACATGCTATTTAATCACGCATTTGTGCATTCAGTTAATTTGCTGATTTTACGCTATTTTAGACTGCGTTGTACAAAGACAGGCCGTTATTTTACTTGCAAGACTTTGGTTCCTCTCCTTTGGGTGCTTCAAACCTTCTCACTGAAGCACTGACTGGTAGGTTTTTTCACCTTTGTTGTGCTTGAAAATTATATTTACTTTGCTTGCTAGTGAGCAAACCCATGCTTTTTAGTATGTATAATTTATGTATGGGCCCTGTGTTAAAACTTGGTCTGAGCCTTTCGTATTTTTAGATTTTCCATCGAAAGCGCTGGTCTTTATTTCATCGCTTTTCCTTATAGATACAATGATTAATGACGCTAGGTTACTTGTACCTTCCAATTTTAAGTAGAGAGAATGCAATGAAAATGTTGTATTGTTAAAACTACTCAAAATTGACTAACTGAGTATACATATCCCAAGTATAGTGCTTTTTTAACCTGTTGCTATATTTTACGAATGTGCAAGTAAATTTACCAACGTATTCGTTTTTTTACTAGATCCATTAACCGAATGGGAGGAGAAGCGAAATCGGAGCCTCAAAGCTATCGCTGTGATGATGTGGGATCGAGAGTTTCCCGAAGATAGTCCGCCCTCTGACACTGAAGTTCGATGCTACGCTCGATATCTGATGAAGCTGTTCGACCGTCACTTGGTCAGTTGCCGTATGGCAAGGCACAAACAGGGCAGTACTGGAACAGCTGAACAAAGCAAACAGGAGACACGGGAAGATCCATGCACTTTAGACAATCTCTCGAGAAATAACCTAGTAAAGCGAAATGACTTTCTTCGAGGCATGAACATCTATTCTGAGAGCACTGCAACAGTTAAGATCAGCATCATCAAGCAGCTGCAGCAGGTTCACAATTCGTTGGTGACGCTTTGCCCGAAAGCGCGCAAATTTCATGAAAATTATGATGTTACCTACTAGCGATAGAACGCAGACAATATAAACTGCAAGGTTACGAGTTTAAAGGACGCTTTAGTTTTTTTATGGAACGTTTTTACTAGCTTAGTGAATCTTGTTGGGTGCTAATTTTGGTTCCGTCCGTTTTTTAATCTCACTCTAAAAATCGCAGACTTGTTGCTGATATTGTTATATTGCGTTATAGTTTCTTTACTTTTGACTTGGCTGTTCTTCATTAAATTTTTAAATGTTGACTGCCACATTCGCTACAAGTTATACCAGCTGATTCCTTCGAATTAGCTAGCTACTCTTTCTAACACGTGTTTTACACATCTTTTTGAAATGGTCCTTAAAATTGCCCTCATTTCTGTTACAATTTCCCATAGGAAAGTAAAGCAAGTATGAGAAAGATATTACAAAAAGTGGAATTCCCGTGTCATTAGTCTTCAAAGACATAAGCTCTTGGTCTGAAAACTGAATTTGCCATATGAGCATTATGAATGGGTTCGAAGCATTGTAGGATTTAGAAGGTCCAGATTCGTTTTTTGTCCCTACATGTATCTTTTGCATTAAACAGTGTTGTGTTGAATAGAGTGTAGTACTCTATTAATAAAAGTACATGTACATTTTATCAACCCATACAATGTGTCAAAAACGCGTTTTATTTGAATATGTGCCAATAGCTTTAATCAAAACCATTTAAACAGCTTCTGCTTTCAGCTTGTTTTTCTCTTCATTATTTTAAATATTTCCTAAGCTCTACGAGCTAATCGGAGCTACTCGTATTCAATACTCGAAAGAAAATTATTGTTTTATCTTTGCATCTTCATGCTTTTTCCGTTAGCGTAGCGATCGCCTTTTAATTTTTAAAACTATAACTTCTTGTTTTCGTTTGCAGTTTTTTTAACAATATTATATTATTGTTAGTTTCGGTATAAACTTATTATCACATAGCCAGACTCGCAGTAAATCAAATGCTTTGAAAAACTTTATCTCTCATTAGGATGTGAATTTGAATTTGAGAAACGAAAATAAACCATGATCTTTTCCGTTGTTTTTATAATTTCTTTCGACAGATAGTACACGAGTTCCACGAGCGTAGCGTTTGTGTAGCGTTAGCATAGCGTTAGCGTAGCGTAAGCGTAGCGTTAGCGTAGCGTTAGCGTAGCGTTAGCGTAGCGTTAGCGTAGCGTTAGCGTAGCGTTAGCGTAGCGTTAGCGTAGCGTTAGCGTAGCGTTAGCGTAGCGTTAGCGTAGCGTTAGCGTAGCGTTAGCGTAGCGTTAGCGTAGCCTTAGCGTAGCGTTAGCGTAGCCTTAGCGTAGCTTTAGCACCTTGGTTAAGTACTAATTCAGTAATATTTTTATATATTATATATCTGGATAGAATCTCTGTTCTCTACAAGTAACAAAAAAACAGCCAAAAATCCTTCAAAAAGACAACAGACAAACTGCTCAAATGAAGTGCATTGCAAAAAGAAATCATCCCAAGACCGCAAGCATCCCCCAGATAGCAAGCATCCCCCAGATAGCAAGCATCCCCAAGATAGCAAGCATCCCCAGATAGCAGGCATCCCCAAGATAGCAAGCATCCCCCAGATAGCAAGCGTCCCCCAGATAGCAAGCATCCCCCAGATAGCAAGCATCCCTCAGATAGCAAGCATCCCCAGATTTCAAGCATCCCCCAGATAGCAAGCATCCCCCGGATAGCAAGCATCCCCCAGAGAGCAAGCATCCCCCAGATAGCAAGCATCCCTCAGATAGCAAGCATCCCCCAGATAGCAAGCATCCCCCAGATAGCAAGCATCCCTCAGATAGCAAGCATCCCCCAGATAGCAAGCATCCCCAGATAGCAAGCATCCCCAGATAGCAAGCATCCCCCAGATAGCAAGCATCCCCAAGATAGCAAGCATCCCCAAGATAGATAGCATCCCCAAATAGTAAGCATCCACCAGACAATAAGTAGCTAGTGCGACAATTTCCTTAGCATTATAGCGGCTCCTTTAAAATTCGCTTACTTTTACGTTTGAAATTGTGTATCTTTTATGTTTAACAGGGTGGCTCTTTTATGTTCTACATTGTGGCTCTTTTATGTTATACATTGTGGCTCTTTTTTGTTCTACGCTCGTACATGGTAACTCTTTTATGTTTGATACGGTGGCTTTTCAATGTCTGACATGGTGGCTCTTCTATGTTTGACATGGGGGCTCTTCTATGTTTGACATGGGGGCTCTTCTATGTTTGACATGGGAGCTCTTCTATGTTTTACAAAGTGGCTTTTTAATGTTTGACATGGTGGCTCTATTATGTTTGACATGGTGGCTCTATTATGTTTGACATGGTGGCTCTTTAATGTTCAAAAAGTTGGCTCTTTTATGTTTGACATGGTGGCTCTTTAATGTTTGACATGGTGGCTCTTTAATGTTTGACATGGTGGCTCTTTAATGTTAGACAAAGTAGCTCTTTAATGTTTGACATGATGGCTCTTAAATGTTAGACATGGTGGCTCTTTACTTTTTGACATGGTGGCTCTTTAATGTTGGACATGGTGGCTTTTTAATGTTAGACATGGTGGCTCTTTAATGTTCGACATAAAGTCACTTATATGTTTGACATGGTGGCTCTTTAATGTTTGACATGGTAGCTCTTTTATGTTCGACATGGTGGCTCTTTTATGTTCGACATGGTGTCGCTTCAATGTTCGACATGGAGTTACGTATATGTTTTACATGGTGACTCTTTTATGTTGGACATGGTGGCTCTTTAATGTTTGACATGGGGTCTCTTCAATGTTTGACATGGAGTTACGTATATGTTTGACATGGTGGCTCTTTAATGTTTTACATGGTGGCACTTTCATGTTTGACCTGGTGGCTCTTTAATATTTGACATGGTGGCTCTTTTATGTTTGACATGGTGGCTCTTTTATCTTTGACATGGTGGCTCTGTAATGTTCGACATGGAGTCATGTACATGTTTCACATGGTAGCTCTTAAATGTTCGACATGGTGGCTCTTTAATGTTCAACATGGAGTCATGTATATGTTTGACATGGTGGCTCTTAAATGTTCGACATAGTGGCTCTATAATGTTTGACATGGTGGCTCTTTAATGTTCGACATGGCGTCATGTATATGTTTGACATGGTAGTTCTTGAATGTTCAACATGGAGTCATGTATATGTTTGACATGGTGGCTCTTAAATGTTCGACATGGTGGCTCTTTAATGTTTGACATAGTGTCTCTTTACTGTTTGACATGGAGTCATGTATATGTTTGACATGGTGGCTCTTTAATGTTAGACATGGTGGCTCTTTTATGTTTTGCATGGTGGCTCTTTTATGTTCGACATGGTGTCTCTTCAATGTTTGACATGGCGTCATGTATATGTTTGACATGGATGCTCTTGTATTTTTAACATGTTGACTCTTTAATTTTCGAAATGGTGGCTCTTAATTGTCTAACATGGAGTCACGTATATGTTTGACATGGAGTCATGCATATGCCTGATATGGTAGCTCTTTAATGTTTTACATGGAGTCACGTATATGTTTCACATGTTGGGTATTTTATGTTTGACCTGGTGGCTCTTTAATGTTTGACATGGTGGCTCTTTAATATTTGACATGGTGGCCCTTTTATGTTCGATATGGTGGCTCTTCAATGTTTGACATGGAGTCACGTATATGTTTTACATGGTGGCTCTTTTATGTTCGACATGGCGTCATGTATATGTTTGACATGGTGGCTCTTAAATGTTCGGCATGGTGGCTCTTTAATGTTAGACATAGTGTCTCTTTAATGTTTTGCATGGTGGCTCTTTTATGTTCGACATGGTGTCTCTTCAATGTTTGACATGGAGTCATGTATATGTTTGACATGGTGGCTATTTTATGTTTGACATGGTGGTTCTTAAATGTTCGACATGGTGGCTCTTTAATGTGTTACATGGTGGCACTTTCATGTTTGACCTGGTGGCTCTTTAATGTTTGACATAGTGTCTCTTTAATGTTTGACATGGAGTCATGTATATGTTTGACATGGTAGCTCTTGAATGTTCGACATAGAGTCATGTATATGTCTGCCATGGTGGCTCTTTAATGTTAGACATGGTGGCACTTTCATGTTTGACCTGGTGGCTCTTTAATGTTTGACATGGTGGCTCTTTAATATTTGACATGGTGGCCCTTTTATGTTCGATATGGTGGCTCTTCAATGTTTGACATGGAGTCACGTATATGTTTTACATGGTGGCTCTTTTATGTTCGACATGGCGTCATGTATATGTTTGACATGGTAGCTCTTGAATGTTCAACATGGAGTCATGTATATGTTTGACATGGTAGCTCTTGAATGTTCAACATGGAGTCATGTATATGTTTGACATGGTGGCTCTTAAATGTTCGACATGGTGGCTCTTTAATGTTAGACATAGTGTCTCTTTAATGTTTTGCATGGTGGCTCTTTTATGTTCGACATGGTGTCTCTTCAATGTTTGACATGGAGTCATGTATATGTTTGACATGGTGGCTCTTGTATTTTTAACATGTTGGCTCTTTAATGTTCGACATGGTGGCTCTTTAATGTCTAACATGGAGTCACGTATATGTTTGACATGGAGTCATGTATATGTCTGATATGGTAGCTCTTTAATGTTTTACATGAAGTCACGTATATGTTTCACATGGTGGCTATTTTATGTTTGACATGGTGGTTCTTAAATGTTCGACATGGTGGCTCTTTAATGTGTTACATGGTGGCACTTTCATGTTTGACCTGGTGGCTCTTTAATGTTTGACATAGTGTCTCTTTAATGTTTGACATGGAGTCATGTATATGTTTGACATGGTAGCTCTTGAATGTTCGACATAGAGTCATGTATATGTCTGCCATGGTGGCTCTTTAATGTTAGACATGGTGGCACTTTCATGTTTGACCTGGTGGCTCTTTAATGTTTGACATGGTGGCTCTTTAATATTTGACATGGTGGCCCTTTAATATTTGACATGGTGGCCCTTTAATGTTCGACATGGTGGCTCTTCAATGTTCGACATGGAGTCATGTATATGTTTGACCTGGTTGCTCTTTAATGTTCGACATGGTGGCTCTTTTAGGGTTGAAATGGTGGCTCTTTAATGTTTGACATGGTGGCTTTTTAATGTTCGACATGGTGGCTCTTTTATGTTCGACATGGCGTCATGTATATGTTTGACATGGTAGCTCTTGAATGTTCAACATGGAGTCATGTGTATGTTGGACATGGTGGCTCTTTAATGTTCGACATGGTGGCTCTTTAATGGTCGACATGGTGGCTCTTTAATGTTCGACATGGTAGCTCTTTAATGTTCGACATGGTGGCTCTTTAATGGTCGACATGGTGGCTCTTTAATGGTCGACATGGTGGCTCTTTAATGTTTGACATGGTGGCTCTTTAATGTTTGACATTGTGCTTTTTTGTGTTTAGCATTTTGTGTTTTTAAGATTTTTGAATAAAAAAATCTTTTTGCACTACTAAGATTCGAACCCAGGTCGCAGCATTAGCAGTCCAGTCTGTTCGCATCTATGCTATCTCTTGTCTTGAATTGTGGCCCTTATAATTAAATTCTTATTGCAAATCGGTTAGAGTTAAAATTTATGACATAATCAATTTCTCAGTCAGCCAGTATCAGTCTCAATTTAAGTTAGCAATGTGGTTACGCAATTTAAATCAAGTTTTGTGTGCATTTCTTCGGCACTGTTTTCAACTGGTTGTGATGCAATCCTTATCACAATTGGAATTCAGTCAGTCAGTTTTTTCTCTAGCATTCTTACAACGCATTTCAGGTCGAAAGAGCTGCTTGACCTTTGCAAAAAAGCACGTTTTTCGAATATTTAATCCCTTTAACATTGAGCAATTTCTTAGCCAAGATGCATGTACCGTCCCAGGAAAATTTCTGATCGAATGGTGCAAGTTTGAAGAAAATCTGTTGAGCCATTTTTTCTGAAATCTATCGCATACCTACCTACCTACCTACCCACAGACAACTCATTTTTAGTATATAGGATATATAATACTTTTTAAATTCCGCTTGATTTTTATAGTAATAAATATCCTGTGCCATACAGGTAGGAAAAAAGTTTAAAATATTTGTATTCAATCTAACGAGCCTGTTGTAATTCAATTTTCAGTTTTAAATCGGTGTTGTATAAATAATTTACAAGCCCCTCGCCGAAGAAGCGCGGGTTGACTCTGGTCTCTGGTGCCTGCTCGATGCGAGTAAAGTCTTGCTCGTTCCAAGCTAATTTGGAATGGACGCGACGGTCTTAGAGATTCTTCCACAGCCGCCTAATCCGACACCCTTGTTAAACTTCTTCCCGAATGAGGAATATTTTGACTTTTTAAAGTCTCGTTACAATGAACTGAAAACAAGAGATGGACTACTTGGAGTCGATGAATGTAAGAACGAAGATGCTGAAAAGACATTTGGGTTTTTTGCAAAGGCTTTTATCTTTGTATTTTTGGGAAACGAATATCTATTTAGGAATCAAGCAACGGAAGGTCAAAGATTCCTCAATTTGTTCAAAAATTTAATTGGCAAACAAGCTGCAGACACGCTTAACCACGCCGCCTCTCCGAATTCGGACCCTGAATGCAGCGGTGGTGTAATCGACGAGGGCAGTATGAATAAGGGAAATAATACCCGAGCTTTTTCAAAGCTTCCTAAAGACAATAGAGAAGGAAATGGTGCTATAACGTCTCAACTTTCGCAACATGAAGGCATCGTTACTGAAAGCAAAGAAAACAATACAAACCGGCGAATCAGTGTGAAAGCTAGCGCAAAGTTTCTTATGGCTAATAGATATGCAGACAAGTATGAAGAGCTTATAAAAGAATGTTTCAAGCCTAAGTCTAGCAACAAAAGCGGAGAGTCAAAGGCTGCGTCGAGTCAACTGACATTTGAGTGGACCCATGAGCATTCTTGCACACTTCAGTTCATCACTTTACATTATATAGTGGGCGAATGCCGTTTAATGCTCTTTAACCGGACCAGTGTCCGAGCGCATAGACTAAGAGAGAAAACAAAGTTTCTTTTCTGGCTGTGTACTGATTATATTCGAAGAGCGCCCAAAGAGTCCAAAGTTTTTGTCGACCTATCCAGACACGCCACTGGAAGCATTCTTTTTAGCTGTGGAATGCAGCAGGGTACCTTTGAACATTGGTATCTATCTAAAGCATTCCTTTGTTTTGAAGCCATGATTAATTGGAAGCCTAGAAAACATTCAAGAATAGTTCGCAAGCTAGATTCGGATATTAGAGTTGTCGATGAATCTATCGAAGGAATTCTAAAGTTGGCGGCCATTTTTATTGAACTTCGTCAGACTACGAAGGCTCGAAAGTTGATCGATCAGGCTCTTAAACTCAACAAGTTACCAGCAGATACTGAAATCGTTTGCAAGACTTACTTTACTGCCTATGCCATGTACTTGAACGGACTAATTGATTTTGAGGAAACTTGTCCTCTAGCCAGTAAACTTAATGCGGGTTCTCGTTTACTTGACCGCGAAAAGCTTATGAAAGCATATAGAAGTGCAAAGAAACACCTGCGCGAGTGTTTGAAAAATTTAACGGAAGAAATCTCCGAACTTGGGCTTACCGCTTCTGCGTACACATTGATGGGCATTGTTTGCGTGAACGAAGCAGCCGACTTTACAATGGAGCATGAAGGCGGTTTGTATTATTTAGAGAAGGCTGTTTCGCTAGAGTCTAAATTCGAAACCAACACTATTATGGCTGCAAATATGATCCAGATTTTGCAGCAAGGTACCACGCTGGCAACTACGCAGGCTGCTCGAGACAAGTGTCGAGAGTTGTACTTTACCGTAAGCATTGATAATTTTTATTCTTGGTAATGATTTAAATTTAATTTTTTCACTTATAGCATACCGGTACTTCAGTAAGAGCTAATGTAAGTATCACATTCTAATTCTAGATCGTTACTACAAGAGAACCAGAAACAATTCGATCTCAAGTCGACGTTCCTACCGATGTTGAAGCGTCCAGTCAAAGCGATAGTGTCTTTAATGTAGTTGCCAAAGCAAGAGAGTTCACCGATGGATATCGCGAAGGAAGCTTAGCTTACTGGAAGAAGGAATTAAACAATATTCTGGACCGTAGCCAAATATTACACAGATTGGTTTTCCTTCTATTTCTCTCAAGACATAATTTACGCTCGTATTTCTTGAGAAAAGCTGAATGCCGACAAGCTAAAGTCTCACGCCTGATCTCTCTTGCATTTGGTCTGAAGCTAGAAACCAATGGAAGCTTTTCATTTAAAGCTATGTCTGAATCTTTTCCACGCCATTGCAGAGAATTGATCTTTGTAGTCGCATTCTGGACTGTCAATGAAGGCATGCTGGCTCTTGGTAATGCGCTCGAATATTATCAGCAAAAGTCCGCCGCAGAGGTGCGGCAACGTTGGGACGATGGCGATGAGTCATTCGCTTCGCAGCTTGTTTCTTGGGCTTTGTATAGTTTTCGGCTGAGTAACAAGAAAAGCAACGATTGGAAAAGAGCTCAAGAATGTTTCAGGCGCGGTCAGGATTTGTTCAACGCGATCCGAAATAGCTGGAAATCTGACGAAATTCCTGCTCTTATTTTCTTGGAAAATTATTTAGCAGAAGGCTTCTACCGACTAAATGACGTCGTAGCATTCGATGATCGCTACAAGACCGATAAAAAACTCATTACAACCACAGTTGACTTGCTACAAGACCTAAACCGATTAAAACGTTTAGAAAAAAGTCACAATGGCCCAGGAATTGAGACTTTATTGAGTTACTTAAACTCTGTGTGCGTGAACTTTCCCGCATTGTTGAATCGTCTACTGAACCAATCAGCTGGGAGGCGTAATCGCAGGCTTCACGGTGGTCTCGTCTCTAGCCTTTTAGAGTCAACTGGCATCCTAGAGACTTTCGACTTTATAATAGACACGTCGCAGGCGTCCGACAAGCTGAAACAACTGGATGAGGCTTACGTCCTGTGCCAAAAAAGAGGTCTAATGGATACAGTGGCCCACGCTTTGGTGCACATGCAAGCGGGTCTTCAGCTATTACGCTATGGGGAAGTTAATCCGTTTAAGCCTCATTACGACAGTTTCAGTGCTGCAATTTTAAAGTTTAGGAAAGCTGCTAGAATTCTCGAGCTTATCTGCGGCGATGATGTCAAAGTGACGTACTGTTACACTGTTTTAAGCGTTCTCTACTCCAGTCAGATGCAGATTGACGAGCAAGAATCTAGATGCCTTCAGTGTCTCAGAAAGTGTGCCAGGATTGAGAGCAATCTCATCGTCAAGGAAGCATCGCCCAGTCCCTGGCTATGGAAGTGTTTAGATGTGGCTCGAATTTGCAGAGAGCAGTTTCGTATGTTGCGGCAAAACACGAATGATGAGGATGCGCTGATTGAACGCGAATGGCAAAGTATATTCGATAAATTGTTTGTAAGTTTTTCACTATTATGCATGCAATCTTTAAAAAATATTCTGGACGCGGTACATTTAATCATATTTGTCTTCGGCAGGCCCTTCTTGGTCGAAAGACTTTGATGTGTCAAATGCCAGTCGATATTGACGATGCATCGAATTCCGAGACTATGTTGGCTGAAACTCTATCAGGTGAGTGTAAATTTGCACGTGTAGCCATTTGGTATTTGAGACTTGGTTTACCTGAATGTAAAAACACAGTTTAGAACACACTTTCTCATTATTGAATGGATTTTTAATTAGGATTTTTAATTCCATCTAGCTATATTGACAAATAAGATTTCCTCGTTTATAAAAAAACATCAATCAACGTTACAGATGCGTTGGTAGACTGGGAAGAAAAGCGAACTGTCAGCATGAAAGGCCTCACAAATCTGTTTAGGGATCGCCAGTTTCCAGAGGACTGTCTACCAAGCGATGGCGAGATCAGAGTCTACGCTACTTACCTCAACAAGCTGTTTAGTCAGCACTGGGAGCTGTGCCACAACGGTGACAATCGAGATTGTCCGCTGGAAAAACTTGACGTGGTGCGAAACCACTTTTTGCTGGGTATTTCCGAGTACTCACGCCAAAGCGTCAAGGAAAAAAACAAAATTTTCACCCGACTACAACAGAATCACAATCTGCTGTTAAATGAATGCAAGTTTGCTAAACGCTTTCACTACAAATTTGCGAATTTTTAAACTTCACTTTTTTATTTAAGCGATTGAAATGGAATTCAAAATGTGATTCGGTTTTAGTTGCTTTATTATTGTGCTGAATAGTCGCGTTTTTTATCACGAATCGTTGATTAACTTTCTTTCTTTGTTTCCTTTGAATCAAAACTTCTGGATTCGTGTGAGCTGAACAAGTTTTATTTGATGGTGGTATGAACGAGCTCTTTACATAAATTTTACTGTCAGTTTTTTTAATCTCCCTAACTCTTATTTAAGTGCATAACAGAGCACCAAGGTCTCAAATATTATTGTACATAATCGGTTTGAACTATGATCTTTTTGTTTGTTTGATTTTGTTTTATCGAAATCGACAAAACGTTGACAGCTGTTTGAAAGCATTACTGGTAGCGACTTTCAGTAGGTATTTTGTCGAGCTATTTGGGCTAGTTGAGTGATTTATCAGGTAACAAATTGTTTTGCTACTCTGCACAGCTTTTTACAGGTTTGCTCTGAATAGTTTGCCACTTAATAACCTGACATTTTTCTGTCTAACACTTCGTTCGATATTTTGTTTCTTGCAGCTGATCTGTTTTATTCTACTGTACATTTTTGGCTTCAAAATGATCTCTGTTAACTTTCTATATGTTTATTTATCTAATGCACTAATAATATGGAAAATATTTCCTATTTGCTACCGACTTCACTCCTGATTTTAATTTCAAACCGCCTAAACAATAGACTGCATAATATATAGTTTAAAAGCTTCAGGGGTTTACTTGATTTATTGTGATAGGGGATTTTTTCAAGCAGTTATGCCGGTTATATGTATTAGTTCTATTAGTTACACCTGTTTTGAAAACTTTAACGCGTCTCCCAAAATCAACGAGTTTTAATTATGTCTACATTAATTGTTCAGAATCGGTAAAATTTACAGTTAAGGATAAAGCAGTTTTGCTTTTCCGCTACTACCAGTAGTTTGGCTCCAGGAAATGTTAGTAATTGGAGTAAGTAGATAAGGCTCGGCGGGTTTGCCTACAATTAAAAAAAGCAGTGGAACTCTCGGAAGAACAAACGTTTCAAACACATTTATCGTGGAATATAATCCTTTTGTAGACCCGGTTTGGGCTCTTGAATTTTTAGGAAAATAGCTATAGCTACTTTTTGAATTTGGTCTAGGTAGCAACGTTTGCTATAGTATTCTCAACTATCACAGATTAAAGCTGAATCTCAATTTCGTTTACTTCAGACTGAGAAAATCTACATTTAGCTACCCTGACCCTAAGAACAATGCAGAATCAGGAGCCGGTTGAAATGCGAATTTGGCTTCAGGTCGTGCCTCGGGAAGAAGCTCTTCAGTACTGGCGAGAGCGTCTTAGGCTTGTCGAAGCTTCAGAACCGAAAAATTCGGATCGATCTCATCAAGTTCTGCCGAAAGCTGTATGTCACGTGATGCTTGGCCTTCATTACCTTCTAATGCAAAATCTCAGCGACGCTAAAACTATTCAACAAAAGTTTATGAACTTATTGGGACGAAATGCTATTAAAGATCTTTGGAGCTACATTACCTGCAGCGATAGCGAGAAGTACTCAGATCGACTCAACAAATATTTAGCAAATTTTAATTTTAACGAAGAAAAATCAGTTTTATATTTCGTTACTGTCGTTTTCATAGCAAACGAAGGTCAGATGGCCCTACGCGATCCGAAGAAGCTGGGATCGTGGGCCTGGTTCTGGCTGGTTGAAAGCGCCCAGAGACTCGGCAAGATTTGCCTTCAAAGCAAAGAAATCGGACCAGAAATGACTGCGTGCGTTCGATTCAGCGTTGGCAGCTTGCTGCTCAACTGCGCCAGCGTCAAAGACGTCTACGCGCACAAGTACTTGTTGAAGTCTTTCTCGCATTTTCAGGCTGCAATTGAGAGACGGGTTAGAAAAGGTCTCACTCGCAGAATCGATGCTGAAATTGTGTTGAACGAGCAGTCGATGGTAGCTATTGTTAGCATGGCCACGTGCTTTTTGGAGCTTCGTCAGATGGATAAGTGCACTGCGCTGATTTGTCAAGCCCGTTTGCTGCTAGGCAAATCAACAATTCTAGACGAGCTTTCCAAGCACTACTTGAGTGCTTTTATTGACTATTTTGATGGTGTCAATGACTTCGAGCGTACAAGTCCTTTGCACAGCAAGCTGAACGCTGGGTCGGTTATTTTAAACGCCCGAGAGCTAAGAGAGCTATACGACAGCGCTTTGGAAAAGCTGACTCGCAGCGCGTACCGGCTGAGACAGAGCTTTTCTAAAAGTACTATTTTTGCGTCAACGCTTACAATGCTTGGAATTGTGACAGCTAATAGAACGGCGGAGTTTAATGATACTTCTCTCGCGTATCTACAAGAGGCAGTTCAGGTAGAGATGGCTCTATCGCAAAGGAGTAACACGATGCGCTATTTGTTGCAAACAATTAGCGTCGCTGCAGGATTGTTTGAGAACGATGAGAGCGCTATTGCACTCCGATGGAAAGAGCTGCACAGCTCCGTGGTAAGTCTTAGTATCTCATTCAATATTATCTACGGTTAAAGTGTTAAATGGGAATATTCTAATGATTAGCCGAATTTTTTTCTTTAGAAATCTCTGCATCATAACGACCTTAGTGCGACCAAAGAAGAGCATCCAATAGCAGGTGTGTCTGACGTCGATTTTGAGCTGAATCGACTGAGCTCTTCGTCAACTGTATCTTTGCTACCTCTGGAGGCAGCTGAGACAGCTGAGCACCAAAATCCTTCTCTTCCTCTTGTTGACCTCCGATTCACCGACTGTTATAGACAAGACTGTTTAGATTATTTTAGGCGAAGATTGCGAGAGTGCATCGCAACTGACTCAGCTCTAGCTGCAATATTATGTCGACTATTTATTGCCAGGTTCCACCTGATTCGGTGTGCAATAGATCTTGCTGGCGTGGAGCAAAATGCTGTTCAAGAGCTTCTTTCGCAGAAATTCTCTTTGCACATCAGTAGACAAAGCAGCTTCAAGCTATCTCAGTTGCGCAGGAAATTACAGCGTGGCGAAGTAGCAGAAATGGCAGAAGCCGTAGCCGTTTGCTGCGCTTTCTGGCAAGCAAATGAGGCAAAATTTGTGCTTTTGGACTTACAGTTGGGAAAAAATTGGCGTCTGAATAGATCTTCACCTGTTGGTTACTCAGTGAACTCTCCAAAGACTGGTAGGTACATCAGGGAAAACTGGTACTCTTTCACCGACTCAGTCCTGCTGCGTTTCTGGTCTGACAATTGGCGATCGGCCAGGTGCCTGATGAATAACAGTAGAAAGTTAAGCAACGAGCTGCGCGGAGCTTTCGAGGCGAGCGCGGCCTGGTTCCACCTGGGTGCGGTACTCGACAGCAGTCTCGCCGAGGTTTGCGTCGATCTCAACGAACTGTTGCCAAAAAGGATGCTACGCAGCGGGCAGATAAAGCGTTCTGCCAAATCTTTGAGTCAATCGCTACAATCTTGGCTTCCAAAATCTGACAATGATTTATCGGACCCTGTGTTTGCTCTTGTCGAACACAGAATCGCAATATTGGACGATGCACTCGGTGCAACCAATGAATTCATGAACTCATCGGATAACAGTACAACAGTGTTGGATTTGAATCAGGATTATGTGAATGTAGAACTTCTCCCCATGCCTAAGCCGAAGCGTAGACTGGCGCCGTTCCAAGAAGCTTATGATTCGTGCACCTCTACCGGACTTCTAGATACGCCGTTGCACGCCTGTGTACACTTATCCACTGCAGTCATTCTTTACAAAAGCGCGGTCAAAGATCTCACAAAAACGGCTTATTCACAGTATAATGCCGCTGTGCTTAAACTTCGTCGGGCGTCAAGGGTCTTGGAGCTGTTGGAACCGCTGCATCCTCTAACTGGGGATTGCTACGCTTTGCTAGCTGTGATGTACTATAATATGATGCAGCTGGAGGACCAGGAAGAGAAAGCGCTGAATTGCTTGAGGGCCTGCCTAAAAATCCAGCGCAACCTGATTGCTAACGGATGCGCAACCAGTTGTTGGGCTTGGCGATCTATTGATGTAGCGAGGAAGCTGGCTGTGTACTTTGCAACGTCGGATCGCCAGAGCGAGTGGTCTGGCATAGTGACTGCTGCTGACGTGAGTTCAAGATGTCAAGCTGTCTATTTGTTTTGATAGGTTTATTAATCGAAGATCTCTAGCCAATTTTGTTAGGGCATTCACCGCCAGTGCTGCAGGTTAAGCGGAGTTGGCCCTGGTTAGTATTCATATGAAGTGGCTTATGTCGATCACCCTTTAAGGTAGCCGCAGTAAGCGAGGGGCAAAATAGGCCTAGCTTGAGTTCACCCGCTGTTATAGGGTAGAAGCTCTGAGCTGCAGTAGGAACAGAGTGAGAATTGTAACCCCACAGTTTCGATGTACAGCATCAGATGCGCCGTGAACGCTCAGTGTTTCTCTTAACCCAAATGTGCCGATTTCAGGCAATCTTAGAAATGAGTAGAGATTGCTCTGTAGAGACAAGAAGTCTGCTGCTAGGCGATGACGCTATATGGACGGAAATTCGACTTGGCGACCGGTTCGTTGCTGAGCGATTAGTTGGTGCGTTTCTGGAATATTTTTGAAAGGCATTGGCTAAAATTAATATGCGCTCCTACATCTTTTACTTCTACTGTTTACTTACATCTTCCCAGATCCCATTATCGATTGGGAGGGCAAACAGCATCTCAGAGAAACCTGCGAGGCTATGTTTGGTCGAGTTTATCCTGAAGATAACCTGCCAACCTACACTGAAATAATGTGCTACTCGCACTACCTGATGAAGCTATGGAACGCGCACGAGAATGTCTGCGATAGCGAATGGATCTACCTCTGCGTGCCAAAGTGTCGCATGACGCGAACGTCTAACAATATCCCTAGGCGGAACGACTTTCTCAATGGTTTGAATGAGTACACGCTGGCTGCGCCGCGTGACAAGCAGAAAATACTTCGCAGACTGCAAATTAATCACGAGCAGCTGTTGCAGATGTGCGAACCGGCTCAACTCATTGATGCCAGTTACGGTAGAGACACAGAGTGTTGATAATAATTCATCGTTTTCAGTAACAATCTATCGGAAAAAATATTGAGCGTATTTGCTTTTTTTCTGCTTGTGTGCTATCTAAAACTGTTCTTGTAAAAAATAGCAGCATGTAAAAGTTGCCTATAAAACACGCCTGGCTTACTTTCAATGGTTCAGGCCATTTTTCAAGCTCGCATCTTCTCTACGATTCTTTCGTCTATCGATTTTAACACATGGCTGAAATTCAAAAAGTTTGGAGTCAATGGAAATCGGAAAATCTCATTTTTTATTTGACCAAAAACATATATGCATGTACAGTGTATGTGTATTTTTTTAACAAGAATTGGTGCTTCCTTATTTGGCCTATGGTGACTCATAGAGTTACAGAAAGGGTTGTATATCAAAAAGATCCTTAGCGGTGCAGTACTTTAGTGCATGACCTCGAAATGAAATAATGATGGATTTATGCGCCCTAAGGAAGGGCTTAGTGGATCATCATTTTTATGCGAAGCATCAACCTAAAAAGTCAGCTTTGCTGCATCAAGCTCGCGTTTTATTGCACCTAACTTTCTGAAAAATGCTTCATGATTCCAACATGATTAGATTTATCACCATTTTGTTTTAATATTTAATATTTTATGCCCGCCTGTATGCATATTTATATCAAATAGCTATACAAGCGTACTGTAACTTTCCTGTTGAGGATTCAAGTCAACGCGTTTCCTGAAACGCGGGAAGTGCTTATCCCCACTGCGTGTCGATAATTCCAATTTTATTAACACGGATCCGTGTCGATAATTTTCAGCTTGTCCCCATGGCAGCTTTGTTGGAATAGATCGGCACCTTCAAATGAATTAGTTCAAGGACCCTAGAGGTCCTTCTGAATCTGGTATTTACATATAGTTTATTAGCATGCTGTATGTAGTTTTGTATTTACAATTCTAATCAAAAATCTACTATTGTTTTTTTTCCTTTTGGATGTTCGTCATATGTCGTTATATCCATATTTTTATTCTAAACAAATCTTCCTTGCAAAAAACCGTCTTTTTGTTTTCACTATTTTAAGAATCTTCCGAATAAACTACTGAATAGTATTAAGTACTTTGTTAACACTTCCACGTCGTTAAAAGGGTTGATTTTTAATTTTCGCTTAGCTGCCGACGTGACTGAGTGATCATATAGATTTGAATAAAGTTCAATAAGCTGCCGTGGGGAAATGCCGAGGAGAAATTCAACAATTTTTTCTAATAGCCACATCTAGGGTTTCAGAAGTTTTAGAAATAGAACTATAAAAGATAAATACGGACAGCTTCTAATGATTTGATATGCAGTTGAAGAAAAGATCTGCAGCTTTTGTATATGGGTTGTTTGTCGATCTTGTGCCGAACTCCCTATTAATTTCAGCAGGCCGGTCACTAAGGCCTCGGAAACTATGAGCTCTGGTCAAGAGCCCATCATCCGAGTGGGTACCTGGTTGCGGTTTGTACCCGAGCAGGATCATACAGAGTTTTGGACAGCCAGAAACAACGCATTTAAATTTACATGTGGTGACGCGGCTCCGTTTGCCAGAGCTTGCTCACTGGTCATTCTGGCAAACGAGCAGCTCAGGCGTCGTTGCAGCAGCGACCTGGCTAGCGCCTGCGAACTGCAGAACGAATTTCTGGCACTCATTGGCCAACAAGCTGAAGAACTACTCTGGTCATCTGTCAAATCCGTAGACAAATTGGATCGTATTGCTGCTTTCAGACAATTGGCTAATCAGTTTATTGATGAAGAGGGTGAACAAAGAATAGGAATGGCATTCGCTAGCGTTCTGTTCTTAGTTAACGAGGCCCATCTGGCCTTGTGCAGCGACTCGCATCGGGGCAGCTTCGCTTGGCTTTGGCTGACGGAGGGTGCCTACCGGCTTGCTAAATATCTGCTGCGCCTAGGCGACTCTTGGCCAGCCCTGGCCCCGGAGCTGACTGGCCTCATGTGCGAGTCCGTCTCCAGGCTAATGTTGAACTGCGCTACTCAAAAAGATGTTGGCGGGCGTAGATTTTTTGAGAAAGCGCCACAGTTTCTAGACTTCTCGTTGGAGCGTAGAACGCGTAATAACAAATTGGTTCGGCGCAGCGATTCGGACATTGTGCCAAGCACCCAGTCGATTGTCGTTATTCTACGAATGGCCTCCTGCTTTGTTGAACTGCGTCAGACTCGAAAGAGTCGTGCACTGATTGCTGTAGCGCGCAAGCTCATCGACTGCTCAGACCTTATTAGCGAACGTTCCAAGATTTATTTCATTGCATTTTCTGACTACATCGAAGGAGTCAGCGAGTATGAAGAGACCTGTCCTCTGACAGCTAGATTGAAGAAGCAGCCGTTGAATCAAACTGTTTCTACTGAAGAATTGATGAAGAGTTTAGAGAAAGCCAGCGTCTTTCTAAGTAAAAGCGCGTTTGCTTTAAAGGAACACTTTCCCGGCAGCCCTTTAACCGCATCTGCTTTTACTTTTCTGGGTGCTGCAACCGTTAATTTGGCCGGCGAATTCACACAGGATGCATTGGCTCACCTCAAGGAAGCTGTTAGCATCGAGCTTACTTTGAGCACTTGTTCCCATACTAGGAGCATTTTGCTGCTAGTGCTTCAATATGGCTGCGAGATATCTGCAACTACTGACAGCGACTTGAGCAGCTGTTTTAGCGAGATGTACAACACTATGCTGCTGTTGAGTCAAAATGCTAACGAGGAACACTAATTGCCAACTAAATATTTACCATTGGAGATTATTTCTGATTTATTAAAACACACTAAAAAGCCCCGTTCACACCGCCATCACACAACCAATTTGTGCAGAAGGATGAAATTTGAATTGGTGTACAAGTGATCACACGAAATTTGGCCTTTTTGATGGCGGTGTGAATGAGCCTTACAACACAGTCCTTACAATCACATGTAGTATATACAATGTTATATGTTACAAGTAGATGCCTGTTAAAATAAATATTAATAAATAAAAATCTAAAAACTATAACTATAATCAGACTATAAAGGTCATGCAACAGTACTTTTTCAGACTATAGTTATTCAATTTGCGTCGAAGTGCCAGGTGATCGTATACTGTACTGTAAATCAGAGTTGGCTCAAACATTAGCTATTGCGCTAAGCACAAACAACTCAGTAAATTTACATGTTGTATATACTAAAATGAGTACGCCTGGATCGATAAACAATTGCCACAGAATCAGCAACAAAGAACAGCCTATTTTAGCCTTATTAACTTTAGTAGGAACTTGGGAGTGTACATGTAGATAGCTAAAATATGTGTTTTTAATTTACATGTAACACCAAAACAAACAATTTCTTACATGTATGTAAAAATGTACATGTGTAGTGAGTCGCTAGTTTAGTTAGACGCCGCACTAGTCAGCTGTTTACCTCGCTCTCGCCCCAGGCTTCTGTCTGCCGCTGGGCAGTTGCCTGTCCCTTCTTGCCTGTCCTTTGGCCTGTCCCTTGCCCGTTTGTCTGTCTGTCTGTTTGTTTTCGCTTGCCCCTTTTGTCTCGTGTTCCCGTTTTGCAGTGCCCAGACAGCAATTGGTCTGGGCGTGCCTCGATCTGTTTCGTTCTCTGTTAGGCACCTCCAAATTTGGAGTGCCTTCCTGTTTTCCGGTCTCAAGGGCACGAGTGATTTCACTTGTGGGCCTTTTCCCCCTGTCATGTGAGCTAGTCATATGATGGGCCCTCTTCCTTCTTTAGTCCAAAGTGCAATGATTTTATCATTGTACGCTGGGCTCGTGTTTATGGGGAATCACGTGCGCCAGGACCCAGCTGCCTCCTCTGAGGCAGAACCACAGATACTAGAACAACTAGAACAGATACTAGAACTAGAACTAGTTGTTCTAGTATCTGTGGCCTAGAGCGAGAAGCGAAGCAACGAGGGAGGGAAGGGCGAGAGCGGCCGCTGACTGCAGTATAAGCATATATTTAAACAGAATCTCGTGTTCTATTGTGGTACTAAAATGTGTCTCGCTCGCTTTGCAGTTTGGAATGTGACTTGCCACTTAATTAATTGGTAGGTAAACAGATAACAACAACACCCCTCCAAAACCCAGACAATTGCCCCCCCCCACGTGCAATGTACATGTACAAATTAATCGATAAAATATATCGTGCAAGAATACCATAACGTCAGTGATGGAAGTACTTTACGAGAAATAATAACGATATGAATGAAATACAAATATAGAATAAATACATACGAGGCTACAAAAAATAAGGCATTTGCCAGTAACAGAAGCGCGATAATAATACGTATGGAATATTGTTAAAATAAATGAAAGAATACAGTTAGTAGTACGGTATGCAAGTGAGATAAAGAAATACGATACAGATGCTTCTACGAAATTACGAATTATACTGTCACAAAACCGTTTGTATTTAAGAATTAAAAACACCGGAAACATAAATATTAATTATTAGCTATATAAACAAATCAGAGCGATAATAGGTATCACGTTTGCTAGTTTTTGTCGTATGGCATTTTTTAGTGCGCCATGAGAAATTCAACAAAGTTTTTTGTTTATTTTCCGCTTGTAAGAGCATCGTTCAAGATCCGCAGGTTTTTCAACAGCTTACAAAGTGCTCGTCCGTTTATACATATTGCCTTCCAAACTAATAAGGTATATATATGTCATTGTTTGTATTGTGTATTTATTAGTGTATACCAGGTTTAAAGCTGTAAAAATGACAAGACATCATTTGTATGCTGGGTTTGTGCGCCAATTCAAAAATGCAGATTCAATATATCTACTATGTCATGTACGATTGTACGTTGGGATATACCGTGATGTATACTGAAAAATAGTAAGACCATTGTTGTATGCCAGGAAATCCTAGCATGTTGCCTTCCAAACTATAGCATATAGGCCTATTAAGGTTAGGAAATTGCTTTATTCTAAAGCCAGTAAAGAAATTTAATATTTAAAAAAAATTAACAAAGATCAAGCAGACCTTACTTGAAGTACATTGTAAGTAAGATGTAGTAGCCTAGTAGGCCTAGCTTAATAGGCCTAGTTTGTTAGAATATTGGGCTTATAACCTAGACCAAACTAAGGATTAGGGCTATATATACACAAGAAATGAGTATATAAATTAGAATGATCTAGCATTAGGCATATGATTGGACCGGCAATCTTCTCAAATTGTTCGTTTAGTTATTTCCAGAATTATTTCGTCCTCTATTCAAGGGTGGTGGGGGGGGGGGGGGTTGGGGGTTGGAATTAAACAAACATTTCGAGAAGATAGCCATTGGACCTTAGTATAAAAATTAGTATATAGAGAAGCCTTGAATTGGTATTTCTTGGTAACAAAAATGGGCCTAATTATATTACAAAAATAGTTCTTATTAATTAATAATAGATTTATAATAGATTAATAAAAAAGTTTTTATTAATCTATTTTTGCATATATTTAAGCCCTAATGTTTGCATTGCAAGTTTAAAATTTAGGTTGTTGTTTTTGTTTTTGTCTTGCTATATTCTTGTATGCAATATAAGTCTATTGGCATACATAATTATTAGCTTTGCAGATTTCTTTCCAACATATATTATTATACAATCCTAGGCCTAAACTTGAAAGTTAGGAAATTCAATTTGGGATCCTATCCCACTAAAACAGTAGTGTCTTTGAGCATGATGCTTAACTCTATATTGCTTCAGTTCACTTAGCTATAAAGTATTAGTATTAGCTAGGCCTAGGATAATTAAAAGTGTATAGCAACTCCTAGCCTTAGTCCTTGACTAAATAACTATATACAGCCTTCAGATTTGCCATATAATAGCTATAGCTAAGCTGTCAGCTGCATATCTGGCTCAATTAGGGCGAGTATAATTGATTGTTATCATCATTATTATTAGTAAGCCTAAAACTAATAGTTAAAAAATTAATTAATAACTAAATTATCAATATAATTGGTAATATATTGCTTATATACACATATATTCATTTGTGCACATAGGTCATTAGCTTATGTGCATGCAGATGCACATTATGCTGATATGCATATGTATCTATTCTTTAGATATGCATGTGCCTATGCATATGTAAATCTGCCCAAGTTTGCACCTATTACATTTTCTTAGGTATGCTAGATACAAAAATGAAGACTTATTCTAATAGGGATGACAGACAGTTTACCTTTGATAAAAAATGTAAGATTTGGATAAGTTGGTCATTTTTGTGGTAGAAGGCACTTTATAATATTTGTACTTTATAGTTATTTTAAGATTTATAATTTATATACTTGAAAAATTCTATCAAAAGAATTATATATTCAAAATGCCTTCCAAATAAGCATGGAGAAATGCTCAAAAAATTGGCCAATTTAACTAATACAAAAGATCACAACTCTGTAATAATAAATAAGTAAAATTAAATAAAATGACACTTAATGCCATTTTAGCAAGCCTCTGCAATTTTAGGTTTCATATCACTTACTTAAGATTAGCAAGATAATTTTTAGTTGAAGCCACAATGGCTATTACCAAAAGGTAATATTTTTGTCATTGGAGTGATTTTTGCTTCTTTTAAAAACATGTTACCAAAAATTGTTGCTAAAATGACTATAATTATTGTATGCCACAGCCACGGCTTATTAGGGGAGTTGTTAAGATATCAAAGCTTAGGGAGAATTGCTAAGATTTTAAGGTATATAGGATTCATATAAATAATTTTTTGGCCAGATGGTTCTCAAGTCAAGAAAATCAACAACAAAAAGACAATAGCACAAAATTAGTATATAGTTTGGCTGTGCTATTTAGTTTTAAGATAAAAATGACTTAGTTTATCAATAGTTTACATAGGCCTAACTATTTTGGTTTTTCCTTTTTTTATTGCTTATTGTTATGTTTTCTTTAACAATTTCTTTTTTCTATTTCTTTCTATTTGTCTCTTTTTTTATTTCCTAAAATAGGTCAATTTTGTATTGCATACATATACAAAAAATGCACAAAATTATTTCACATGCTTAAGAATAACTTAATTAGAAATTTATTATAACAATATCAATATCAAGTACAACTACCCATATGATAAAATACAAAACAATATTGTTTTTGTCATATTTTATGCAATGATTAGTAGTCATTAGAAGTCATAAAATCTATTTATCTCTACATATAAAAATCAAAACTCTGTGTGTATCTGTGTGTGTGTGTGTGTGTGTGTGTCTGTCAATCTGTGGATAATTTCATTCGCTATGGACTCCCAAACTGCTCAACCAAATTGCACTAATTATGCACCCACCCTAAACTCACTATGGAGAATGTCTTAGGCTACTTTAAAATTTCCTAAACTTAAGTCTTCCTACCTAAAAGTGCAAAAAACTGCTCAAAATGTGCAATTTTTCACTAAATCCTCCATAGTGCGGCTCCACTTCCACCAATCCTCTTCAAATTTGACATGGACAATTTTCAACTATTTTGACACAATGGTGTAAAATGTCGAGTCTCAAAGTTAATCTTGAACAGCGCTGTGCACTTTACAGCGCTGTAGGCTGTTTTTGTCAACAAGACAGCCACCCCAACCTCTGCCCACCTGCCTCTTTCCCGATCTGGGCCCAGATGTGTAAAAGGGGTTTTAAAATTGACTAACTTTCAGCTTCCATAAGTTTAGTCCACATAAAGCAATTGACTTAAAACTTGACACAATTTTTCATTGACTGTCTCTGTCTTAATGTAAAGTTTCAACTCTGTAACTCAATCAGAACAGAAACTGTAAGCATGTGAAGTTTGTCTGCTTTTTGTTGTTTGTGCCACTCACTCACTCATTCCCCCGAATCCCCCCAGCTCAGACAAAGGGTCAGGCGATAGGGCTCAGTGTACATAGCAAATGTACAGTGTTTTGGAATAAATTTTTAAAGCCTTCTCTGCACCCCGCGAGTGGAGAGGCTACGTTTAGCAGCCATGCAGTTTATCAGTGGATGGCAAATCAAGGCAATCCAATCCAGCATGGTTTGTAAAAGTGAAAGATTTATGAAAAAGCGATTTATGAAATTTATGAAATCCTACTAAATTAGTCACACCATGGAAAATTTAAGTTTCTCTTAAAGGTACTTTAAAATTTAAATGGCCTAAGAAATGCGTATTTCCTTGGTTGTTAGACTGATGACTGCAGTGGGGCTGAAGATACACAAATTCCTTTCAGGATTGCGAATTGGCCAGAAAGATGGCATGATCAAAGCATGAGAACAATCATGAGAGTTACTACGTCCCACAAACTGGCTTTCCAAGCAGGGATGGTCAGACTTTTTACCTCCAGACCTCCAAAGAATCCAGCTCATGGTTGAGGGGCAGGTGAGAGTGGAAAGAAGAGGAATAGAATAGACGATTAGAAAAGAAATGAGAGGCGAGAAAAGGATAAGAGAAAAGATAGAATATAATAGGAGAGACAAGGGATGAGGACGATGAGAGAGGGGCGGGAAGAAGAGGGAGGAGAAAAGTGAGAAAAAGGGGGAGAGAAGAAGGGAGGGAGAGGAGGGATAAAGAAAAGAGGGGCGAGAGGAGAAAGTAGATGTGATAAGAGGGAGAGCGAAGAGGGGAGAGAGGAAAGAAGTGAAAGGAGAGATGAGAGGGGAAGAAAGAAGAGATAAGGTTGTAGAGATGAGAGAGGTGTAAGGAGAGATGATAAATGAAAGATGAGAACTGAATGAGGAGAGAGGAGGGTGGAGAGAGAAGAAAGGAGACACGAGAGGGAGGGAATATAGAAGAGGGAAGAGAAGAGAAGAAAGGAGAAAGGAAAGAGAGGAGTCAAAAGAGGGGGGAAAAGAGTACAGAGGAGAGAGGTGAGAGAACAGAGAGAGAGTAAAGATGACAGATAAGAGAGGGGAGATAAGAGAGCAGAGACAAGAGTGAACAGACGAGAGATGGGAGAGTAGAGAGAAGAGAGAGAGAGAGAGAGAGAGAGAGAGAGAGAGAGAGAGAGAGAGAGAGAGAGAGAGAGAGAGAGAGAGAGAGAGAGAGGGGGGGGGAGAGTAGAGACGAGAGAGTTAAGAGATAAGAGAGTAAAGAAGAGAAAGTAGAGAGAATAGAAGAGAGGAGAGATGATAAATAGAAGAGTACAAATTAGAGATGAGAGAGAAGAGATGAGACGAAATAGGTAAAGAATAGATAGGAGAGAGGATCGAGATTAGAGAGATGATTGTAGAAAGGAGAGAGGAGAGATTAGGGAAGTGTTGAGAGAGCGGAGAGTGAGGAGTGAGAA
Source organism: Macrostomum lignano (assembly GCA_002269645.1). Taxonomy (NCBI): domain Eukaryota; kingdom Metazoa; phylum Platyhelminthes; family Macrostomidae; genus Macrostomum; species Macrostomum lignano. The sequence goes on along the minus strand of NIVC01000572.1, from coordinate 342,889 downwards.
GAGGGGAGAGAGAGTAAAGAGAGCAGAGAGAATTGAGAAGAGATAAAAGAGAAGAAAGGAGAGATGAGAGAAAAGAGAGGAGAGGCAAGGGACGAGAGAGAAGAGGGAACAGAAAAGAAGACAAAAGTTGCAATGGATCCAAGGGACTTAGGGAGAGTCAGAGACAGAGGCCAGAGTTTGCCAATGCCTGATATTCTGCGCGGTACCCCAGCCAACAATATCAAATGTTTGCCTCAAATCCTAATTTTACATGATTGTACTCCATTTTATGTTTACCTCTATCCTACTAACTATTAACAAGTTTTTGTTTGACTATGGCCTCAGATTTCAGAATACATGCAAAAATCTTGAGCCTTTTTAAATATCAGGAATTAAAAAAAGAACTTGAGTTTGGTTATAAAATTTGCAGGTGCTTTTACACCTTTGTTTGCATTCTGTTTTGGCTGGATATGATTCTTAGATTTGGAATTTTCAGGAGCATCAGCCGGAGGATGTCCTGTTTTTGCCTGCTCACGAGCTGCCATCTCAGCAGCAGTCGTCGCACCAGCCATACCGGCTATGGCGCAGTTCCAGCAATAGCGGCGACTGCGATATTGACGATGACAGCTTATTGATAATCGGGTCTCGGGTTGGATCGCGGGTGCCTCCATTGCTAGGCTGGATGCAGCTGTGTTTGGCTCTGATTGGCTTTAGCTTCTGGTCTGCCAGCGTTGCCATTCGGGCTAATAGTTTTAACGAACTGAATCGGATTAGTGAGGCTAATACGACTGTAGTGAACGTTAATTGGTCAGCGTTTGATGTGTCAGGCGCCTTTGGCTTCCCATTGTGGTGCGCAATTTTGGTAGGTTGAATAAGACCCGCTTATTCGGATTGTCTTGAGTTACTTGGAGTAAGCCGCTCACAAATTCAACTTCTCTTGTGATTCCACATTCATTGGGGGCTTGAGCACCAAAATTGGTCCCGGAAGTTTTGCGATTCAGTGACTCTAGAAAACAACTCTATTTAGTCTACTTGAGTTAGCAGAAGCGAGTAAGCGCTAACACAACCACTCTATGACGAATTTTTCGCTACTTACGATCCAGCAACTCGCAAGTCGCTAGAGTCGCCCCAAAGTCGCTAGAGTCGCCTAATAACTTTTTTGCGATCTGTTTCTCTTCTACTTCTTCAGATGTTACTATTAAGTATTTTGGCTTTGAGCTATGCGCGAACCTCGAGAACCATTGCTGTGAGTTTTTTCTTATATAAATTTTCTAACAAAGACAGCTAGGCATCTGCTGTTAGTGGAATTAAAACAAAGTACGCAATGGCCCCGAATTCGTCCCCCCCCCATTAGCTGCGCATGTACCGCTGCCACTGCCTGCTGTGTCTGCTGCTGCACTCAGTCGCTCTGCCGCCGCTGGCGGTGTCATGGACTCAGCCGCAACCAAGGCAGCTGCTTACCGCTCTGCAAGCGCTCAGTGGCCTAACTGTGCTACTGTGCTGGGGCCTGCTATTGGCCTGCGTCCTCTGTGACCATTGCGTTGGTAAGAACGTTTTCCAAGTGGCCGGCTTGTTCCTGCGAGCCCTGCGCAACCGCGGCGGTGTTGGCTCAATCAGCGAACTGGACGAGTCGGCTAGCTATAACTCACTTACTGTGAGCATTTTTCGGATGTCCTATTCTGCTCAAATATCCCCCACTTACTGATATCTTATTCTCAAATATCCCCATTTACCGATATCCCATTCTCAAATATCCCCATTTACCGATATCCCATTCTCAAATATCCCCCACTTACTGATATCCCATTCTCAAATATCCCCCACTTACTGATATCCCATTCTCAAATATCCCCCACTTACTGATATCCCATTCTCAAATATCCCCCACTTACTGATATCTCATTCTCAAATATCCCCCACTTACTGATATCCCATTCTCAAATATCCCCCACTTACTGATATCCTATTCTCAAATATCCCCCACTTACTGATATCCTATTCTCAAATATCTTCATTTACCGATATCCCATTCTCAAATATCCTCCACTTACTGATATCCCATTCTCAAATATCCTCCACTTACTGATATCCCATTCTCAAATATCTTCATTTACCGATATCCCATTCTCAAATATCCCCATTTTATCGATATCCCGTTCTCTGAAATTATCCCTATTTACCGATATCCCATTGTCAAATATCCCTATTTACCGATATCCCATTGTCAAATATCCCTATTTACCGATATCCCATTGTCAAATATCCCTATTTACCGGTATCCCATTGTCAAATATCCCTATTTACATGTATCCCATTCTCCTCAAATATTGCCATTTACAGATATCTCATTCTTAAATATCCCTATTTAGTGATATCCCGTTCTCATCGAATATCCCCATTAACGAGCCATTTGATAATAACTTTGAATGTCAGCTCGGCCCGACTGGCAGATCCGTCAGCTCAAACGAGGCATCTCAGCAGCAGCAGCAGCAGCGATTTTCTCAGCTTCCTTCTTCATCTCCGGCTGACCAATCTGGCGATGACTCAGTCAGCAGAGAAGATTTCGAGGTGGGCGATCAGTTTAGAGAACAAAGGAAAAGTCTGCTCACCCGTCAGCTGCTGGTGTGATTGATTGCTAGAAATGTCACTGGATTAGTTTGCAGTTTGCTTGGCAACTCTGTTGTTTTTACATTAATGTCTTATTATTAATGTCTTTCGTATCTTTATTGTTATTTGTTTATATCAAGTTATTGTGCAATTCACTCGCATTACGCCAGCTCGTTTGTTATCAGTTTTTATCTGTTAAGAATAGTTTTCTTAATGTGACATGAAATTTTCTCTGTCTAATAAATTCATTTTTATTGGCTTATTAGAGTCGCCTTTCTGCAGCTGCTGGCCTGGCTTCAATTTTCTGTCCGCCTTCTTATCTAATCTGAGATTTGATCCGCCCTCCTTTAATCCACCATCTGATCTGCCCCCCTTTAATCCACCATCTGATCCGCCCCCCTTTAATCCACCATCTGATCCGCCCCCCTTTAATCCACCACCTGATCCGCCCCCTTTAATCCACCATCTGATCCGCCCCTTTAATCCACCAATCACCATCTAATCCGCCCCCTTTAATCCACCATCTGATCCGCCCCCCTTTAATCCACCATCTGATCCGCCCCCCTTTAATCCACCATCTGATCTGCCCCCCTTTAATCCACCATCTGATCCGCCCCCCTTTAATCCACCATCTGATCCGCCCCCCCCCCTTAATCCACCACCTGATCCGCCCCCCTTTAATCCACCATCTGATCCGCCCCTTTAATCCACCAATCACCATCTAATCCGCCCCCCTTTAATCCACCATCTGATCCGCCCCCTTTAATCCACCATCTGATCCGCCCCCCTTTAATCCACCATCTGATCCGCCCCCCTTTAATCCACCATCTGATCCGCCCCCTTTAATCCACCATCTGATCCGCCCCCTTTAATCCATCATCTGATCCGCCCCCCTTTAATCCATCATCTGATCCGCCCCCTTTAATCCACCATCTGATCCGCCCCCCTTTAATCCACCATCTGATCCGCCCCCCTTTAATCCACCATCTGATCCGCCCCTCCTTTAATCCACCATCTGATCCGCCCCTCCTTTAATCCACCATCTGATCCACCCGCCCCATTAATCCCCCATCATATTTGCCTCCAAATCCACTATGCCCTAGAAACTTATGTCTAATATACAGATCAGATTATATTAGACTTATTTATTTACACTTAATAGTTCATATCCTTGTCTTCAACCTACCTTAATCTCGGTGTTAGTTTATTTATTTAATTTTTTCAGTCGCTGTCAGCCTGCTTTTAATCTCATCTTTGTAATAATAATAAATATAGTTTTGCAGTTTTTGACACTTTAATATTTTCATTACATAAGAATTAGCCGAAAATTTTTCAACATATGGTTGTATTGGCTCTTTTTGTGTGTACTTTTTATTGATAGCTGATTTTCGCCTGTCTTTATTAAGTACTTCCTTTGGTGCCAGAGAAACCAGAATAAACTGGATATGGTCACTCACAATTTAATCTGGTAAAAATTTGAGCGTCTACTCTTTTTCAGTAGTCTATCTGCGCAGAAATTCAATGTGTCAGCTAGAAATCTTTCCTTTCGGATTTGTGGTCTCAGGCTTCGGCAGGCCCAATCTAGCTCAGCCAATGAGAGAGCAGTAAGGAGAGAGGAGAAGTCAAGACGGACGAAACTCAGTCTAGGGGGCAGGCCCAATCTGGCTCAGCCAATGAGAGAGCAGTTAGGAGAGAGGGGAAGTCAAGACGAACGAAACTCAGCCTAGGGGGGGCAGGCCCAATCTAGCTCAGCCAATGAGAGAGCAGTAAGGAGAGAGGGGAAGTCAAGACGGACGAAACTCAGTCTAGGGGCTGGCCCAATCTAGCTCAGCCAATAAGATAGCTGTAAGAAAAGAGGTCAATGTCAGACACGCTTGCAAGAGAAAATCCCAATTATTTATCGGTCTGGCTGGTGTCTCAAGCGCCACCCCCTTTTTCTTGATAGCTAGGCCCAATCTTCAGTCCTTAATTGATTTCTGTTAAATGATTTCGAGCCTAATGCAGCCTAGAGTGGGTAAAGCAAGATGAATACGCTAATTTAATGCGTCTGCTTGTAGAAAGCCATAGTAGATTGTTGGTATTGAAACAAAGACAAGATTAGCGCATTTTTGAGTGACATTTAGGTATTCTAGCATCTGTGGTTGGTGCAATAATTAATCTTTATTCTATGATATGCTTTATTGAGCTTTGCTTTTTTATTAAGTAGTACTTTAAGTTGTTAAAACTGCTGCTCATCATGTGCTGCTGTTTTGCTTTGCTGTGTCTGCATATTGTTATTATCATTTGTTTTGCAGTATATACAGAATACAGTTTATTATTAGCAATGTATTCACATGGCCTGTCTTATTAAATTCAAACTTCTAATAGCCATCAATATTAATTTATTGTGAGTATTGAAACTCAAAAAATTAAATAGCAGTCTTACCAGTTACTTCAATGTTTTGATAAAGATTTCCTCAAGGAAGCATTGCGTTCTTAAATAGGGCAGTGCGCATTAAAAGCAGAGATTTACAATAACAAATATAGCTACACGAGTTACATTCAGTGCAAGTTACTTCAAATTCTAAATGAAGCAAGCGTGTCAAGCACAATTGTTAGCCGTGGCACGACGCGAATCCTATTTCTCGAACTTTTGATTCCTTTGAATCGATTAATCATTTTACAGTAGCTTTGCATTTGTCACTCATTAAAAGACGGACAAATTGCCTTGACTGCCTGTGTCTAAAGGAAACAGAACTACGCCTTACTTAAGCCTGGGCTCGGCAAAATGTTTACTTCAAGCAAGGGCCAAATAAATAATCCAGCTAATGGCGGGCCAGGTGAGAGAGGAAAGAAGAGAAAAGAAAGGAGTCACTCAGGGGCCACTCACTCAGTCACTCTCAGCTTACAACAGGTTACTTTGTCTATTTTTAATATTCTGTGGGTAGGTACAGACCAGACACAAATTTCTTACAGTGACAAGATCTACAAGATCTGTCAAATGAAAAGCCGATCTGCCTTAAAACAGATTCCTGTTTAAGACATAGTAATTCGCACTGTCCGACACTCCAAGTCGCATCTGCGGGTCCAGGTACACCTCGTCCAGTTGCCTGGACAGGGTGTTGTGCTCGCACATCCACTCGCCGTGGCTCCTCTCGTATTGCAGCCTCCGCGATTGCAGCACAGAGAATCGGTAGAACGAGAACGCTTGAAAACAGCTCTCAGTCTTGACTGGTGGCAGGTCCCTTGGCCCTTTTAAGATGGACTTTTCGATGTCTACGTAGGGATACTTTGTGTCCTCGCCGTAGCGCTTGTTGTTGTAGAAGTTAATCGTGCAAGGGTCGTACAGTTTGCCATCGTATAAGCTGACCGTGCTAGCGCACATCTGCTGCAGCTTCGGCCGCGTCTTGAAGTAGTACAGACCTTGCAGAATGCTGTTGAGGTTCCAGCTGTGCCAGGCTAAATCTGGATCGATTATCAATAGAAAGTCAGCACTGCTGCCCAGGTGTTTGTACGCGTGGTTCAGGTACTCGTTGCGCAGGACGGACATGATCAGGCCGCGATCGATCTAAACCGGGATACAAAAATTCTTACCTCTGTAATACATGTACAGTTTTAGAGATTTAAAGACCCTCTTAGCATCGCTTGGAGACCCTAGCATCCCTCCAGAGACCCTATCAAACTCTAAACTAAAGACCCTAGCATCCCTTTATAGACATCAACTTTTTAGAGACCGTGAATCATCACTCTAGACACCATAGCATCACTCTAGACACCATAGCACCACTCTAGACACCATAGCATCACTCTAGACACCATAGCATCACTCTAGACACCATAGCATCACTCTAGACACCATAGCATCACTCTAGACACCATAGCATCACTCTAGACACCATAGCATCACTCTAGACACCATAGCATCACTCTAGACACCATAGCATCACTCTAGACACCATAGCATCACTCTAGACACCATAGCATCACTCCAGACACCATAGCATCACTCTAGACACCATAGCATCACTCTAGACACTATAGCATCACTCTAGACACCATAGCATCACTCTAGACACTATAGCATCACTCTAGACACCATAGCATCACTCTAGACACTATAGCATCACTCTAGACACCATAGCATCAAGAGACCGACCTCAACATCCTCTAGAGTGAAAAACCCCAGAATCTTTTATCACCAACCCTTTCCCTACGGGATAAAAGATGCGGCAAGGCGAAGAGCACCTCTTCCTCAATTGTCCTCTCCATATTGGAGCCGGGCCTGTGCGCCGAGCCGCTGTGGTATCTCTGGTTCATTCGGCATGGCGATTTGCTGTTAGGCTGGCCACAACCGAGCACGCGGACTCGGGGATCGAGCCTGGCCAGCCGCAGCAGCCTCTCTCTAGTGCCATCATCAGAGTCGTTCTCAACTAGCAGCACCCAGCTCTGCCTGAACAGAGTCCGCAGTCGGCCAATATTCTGCAAACTGTTCTCCAAGTTAGGCATGCCATTTCTCACAGTGGCCGCGATCACCAGTGTCTGGGTGCCGAGCCAAGACCTGGCCACGGAGGCCCTGTAGGTGGCCGAGGCCTCCTTCTCGGACAGCGGGCGCAGCATCGGCAGCAGCTTGCCCGGTCGCTCGAAATAGTAAATCGAGTCGTTCTGACGCATCCGTTGCCAGGCCATCCCTGCGGCAAAGTCGCCAGTTGGTTGCAGCGGCCTCCGGCGCCGGTTGTCGCAGTTGAAGTTCCCGGGATCGATAGCTGGACTGGGCCAGACCGCCTCGTCGTCAGGCATAGGTGGCACCAGGTCAACCTCGCGTTCAGTCAGTAGCAGCAGCACAGTCAGGGCACCCATGAGCCAGCCAGCTGCCAGAGCTGCTAGCAGCGGATAATACGGTCGTTTTAATCGCATTGCATGCATAATTGTGCTATCGCTAGGACTTACTGTCTGTTTGAGTCTGTTTGTTTGAGTCCACGCGGTTCTATCTATCTTATTCGGGTGTATATTTAGTGAGTCGTCTCTCTCTGCCTCTGAGTTTTATAATTATTTCCTCTGTGCAAATAAATAGAGCTGCAGGAAAGATAATATAGTCGCTTCTGCTTCTGCTGAGTACTACATGCATTTGTTCAGCCTTGTTCAGTCTGACTAGCCTAATGTGCGTCCAATGTGAACAATTGAATCAGACTGCAGGCAGAAAGGTGTAGCCTTTTAGCTCGTTATTTAATACGCTAGCAGCTAGCTAGTTGATGTGGATTCCTTCGTAGAAGCGCTGCATGAGTCATTAATGCAACGCAGCCTTTTTACAGCTAACTTTACAGCGTTGCAAGTACAATTAGTTTGCCTTCCAGCCAATTGTGTCCCTGTCTGTCCTTTGGGCTGCTCTCTCGCTTATATAATCCCTCTCCAGTCGTCTCCTCCTCCCAAATCTATATTCTTCCCTATAGAATGTACGCACGCTCCGCGCAGTCAGCTATACCTGCTCATTGTACCAATCTCCCCACCTCATCAACCTGCTCCTTCTTCTGCTTTTTCTCTCTTTTCCCCATCGATGCAGTCTGAGTTTTAGCCGTGTATATGAAGTCGTGTGGGCCAATAGATACAAGCCCGCAACCACTTCTGCATACACAGACTCCATGTACAATTGTAGCATAATTTACATAATACACGCTCGTAGCTTGCATACCTGCAAAATTTCATTTCAAGGTCTTGTACAAATTTCTGCTATAGAAATCCTCTCTGATATACAACCCAGGGGCGTCGCCATAGATTTTATAGTGGGGGGGATAAAGCTAAGAATCCTACATGTATATGATTTCTAAAATTCCTACATGCACATAGCACTCATTTTGGCGCCGCAGACACTCATTTTGGCGCCGCAGGCACTCATTTTGGCGCCGCAGGCACTCATTTTGGCGCCGCAGGCACTCATTTTGGCGCTGCAAGCACTTATTTTGGCGCCGCAGACAGGCACTCATTTTGGCGCTGCAGGCACCTTTTTTGGCGCCGCAGGCACTCATTTTGGCGCCTCAGGCACTCATTTTGGCGCCGCAGGCACTCATTTTGGCGCCGCAGGCACTCATTTTGGCGCCGCAGGCACTCATTTTGGCGCCGCAGACACTTATTTTGGCGCCGCAGACAGGCACTTATTTTGGCACCGCAGGCACTCATTTTGGCGCCGCAGGCACTCATTTTGGCGCCGCAGACACTTATTTTGGCGCCGCAGACAGGCACTCATTTTGCCGCCTCAGCCACTCATTTTGCCGCCTCAGGCACTCATTTTGGCGCCGCAGGCACTTATTTTAGCGCCGCAGACAGACAATCCCTTTCTAGTCGAATAAAACTGAAATTTTCCGTTTCCCAATGACTTCGCAAAAATTGTTGAATTTCGGGCATGTGTTCAGAATCTATAGACAAGAGTATCACAACCTTTCTGCAGACTCCACGTAGTGATAAACGAATAATGTTAAACTGTCCCTCTTATAACTTGTAAATTATAACTCTGTCCACTTTTATCCTTAAATACTAAAGACAAAACTTTTTAAAGCAGAATTAAATTAACATGATTAATTTTTTTAACAAACATGATTTCCAAAAACAGATAGCTTGCTGTCTTAGATGTATATTTTGTCTAAATTCAGTGTTTAATCAACAGCAAAATGATGACTGGCATTGTTTTACACTTCGCCGCAGTCCTCAATCGTGACTTTCTTAACCGGTCGACCAGACTGAGAACCGAGCTTCTCAATAGCCTTAACCACGTCTTCGCCTGTGGCAACCTCGCCAAACACCACGTGCTTGCCGTCCAGCCATGGAGTCTTCTCTGTAGTGATGAAGAACTGGCTGCCGTTCGTGTTCGGCCCGGCATTGGCCATAGACAGCAGGAACGGCTTGCTGTGACGGACGGAGAAATTCTCGTCGGGGAATTTCTCGCCGTAGATGGACTCGCCGCCGGTGCCGTTGCCGTGGGTGAAGTCGCCGCCCTGGCACATGAACTGCGGGATCACCCGGTGGAAGCTGCTGCCTTTGTAGTGCAGCGGCATGCCGCTCTTTCCTGTTGAAGGTTGAAGAGAAACTTCTTTTAGAATAGAAACTTCTGTCACAACTCATATGCATCAGTCACAAACTGATGCCTCAGTCACAACTCATATGCATCAGTCACAACCTGATGCCTCAGTCACAAACTGATGCCTCAGTCACAACTCATATGCATCAGTCACCAACCTGATGCATCAGTCACCAACCTGATGCCTCAGTCACCAACCTGATGCATCAGTCACCAACCTGATGCCTCAGTCACAACCTGATGCCTCAGTCACAACCTGATGCCTCAGTCACAACCTGATGCCTCAGTCACAACCTGATGCCTCAGTCACCAACCTGATGCCTCAGTCACCAACCTGATGCTTCAGTCACCAACCTGATGCATCAGTCACCAAACTGATGCCTCAGTCACCAACCTGATGCATCAGTCACTACCCAGATGCCTCAGTCACCAACTTTATGCCTCAGTCACCAACCTGATGCCTCAGTCACCAACCTGATGCATCAGTCACCACCCAGATGCCTCAGTCACAACCTGATGCCTCAGTCACAAACCTGATGCCTCAGTCACCCACCTGATGCCTCAGTCACCACCCAGATGCATCAGTCACCACCCAGATGCCTCAGTCACTAACTTGATGCCTCAGTCACCACCCAGATACATCAGTCACCACCCAGATGCCTCAGTCACCACCCAGATGCCTCAGTCACTAACTTGATGCCTCAGTCACCAACCTGATGCCTCAGTCACTAACCTGATGCCTCAGTCACCACCCAGATGCCTCAGTCACCACCCAGATGCCTCAGTCACCACCCAGATGCCTCAGTCACCACCCAGATGCCTCAGTCACCACCCAGAACCAATCCATTCCATGATACATGAGCACTTACCAACACCCTTGTCGCCAGCGCACAGTGCCCTAAAATTCTCGGCCGTTTTCGGCACCTTGTCGTAATAGAGACTAAAAATAACCCGGCCAAGCGATTTGCCATCGGCGGCAACATCAAAGAACACCTGCGGCCGCCCAGCCTTATTGGCCGCGGTGCTTAGCAAACGAAACGGTAGGGCCTGCAATAATTAACAATACCTTTTTAACGATTTCTGATTCATTTCAACAAACTATAGAAATCTTATCATATATGCTTAAAATATTTTCTGCTTGGGCAGATATGCTAGTATAGGCAGAAATGGTTGCTAAAGTTGTCTCTAAATCTGCTAGCGCCCCCTGGTGCTGGCGCCCCATTTGGTGCTGGCGCGCTTTGGTGCTGGCGCCCCATTTAGTGCTGGCGCCCCATTTGGTGCTGGCGCGCTTTGGTGCTGGCGCCCCATTTGGTGCTGGCGCCCCATTTGGTGCTGGCACCCCATTTGGTGCTGGCGCCCCATTTGGTGCTGGCACCCCATTTGGTGCTGGCGCCCCATTTGGTGCTGGCGCCCCTTGGTGCTGGCGCCCCCTGGTGCTGGTGCCCCATTTGGTGCTGGCGCGCTTTGGTGCTGGCGCCCCATTTGGTGCTGGCGCCCTTTGGTGCTGGCGCCCCTTGCTGCTGGCGCCCTTTGGTGCTGGCGCCCCTTGGTGCTGGCGCCCCTTGGTGCTGGCGCCCCTTGGTGCTGGCGCCCCTTGGTGCTGGTGCCCCTTGGTGCTGGCGCCCCTTGGTGCTGGCGCTCCTCGCTAACGCCCCCATATAAAAGGTCCCTAGCTACACTCCTGAATCTCTGCATTTAATGTTTAACGATAAAAATAAACAAAAAACGGGACACTGGTTTTTAAAAAAACGCGAAATGCAAAACATTGAATAATTCCGATTTATTTTCACTATTACTAGTCCCAACCGATACAAATTCACAAATTGTAACAGACACAGCTGCACAAAACAGTCACAACTGTCCACAGTCAGCAATAACAATCGAAGCAGATGTTCGACCGGACTCTGACCCCAGACTTTCCATGCGTTTAACCACGTCTTCACCGCTGACAACTTCGCCAAATACCACGTGCTTGCCATCCAGCCATCTAGTACTGACAGTAGTGATGAAGAACTGGCTGCCGTTCGTGTTCGGCCCGGCATTGGCCATAGACAGCAGGAACGGCTTGCTGTGATTAATCGCGAATTTCTCGTCGGGGAATTTCTCACCGTAGATGGACTCGCCGCCGGTGCCGTTGCCGCGGGTGAAGTCGCCGCCCTGGCACATGAACTGCGGGATCACCCGGTGGAAGCTGCTGCCTTTGTAGTGCAGCGGCATGCCGCTGATTTCACCTGAAGGGATTCAATGCGACTGATTTTCTGCTAAGTGTGAGCAGCTGTCAGCCTGCCATTTGAGAATTGCGAATGGTCATTCACCTGTCATATGGGTCATTCACCTGAGATATGGGTCATTCACCTGTCATATGGGTCATTCACCTGTCATATGGGTCATTCACCTGTCATATGGGTCATTCACCTGTCTTATGGGTCATTCACCTGTCATATGGGTCATTCACCGGTCATATGGGTCATTCACCTGTCATATGGGTCATTCACCTGTCATATGGGTCATTCACCTGTCATATGGGTCATTCAACTGTCATATGGGTCATTCATCTGAGATATGGGTCATTCACCTGTCATATGGGTCATTCACCGGTCATATGGGTCATTCACTTGAGATATGGGTCATTCACCTGTCATATGGGTCATTCAACTGTCATATGGGTCATTCATCTGAGATATGGGTCATTCACCTGTCATATGGGTCATTCACCCGAGATACGGGTCATTCACCCGAGATACGGGTCATTCACCCGAGATACGGGTCATTCACCCGAGATACGGGTCATTCACCTGTCATATGGATCATTCACTTATCACATGGGTCATTCACCTATCATATCGTTCATTCACCTGAGATATGGGTCGTTTACCTGAGATATGGGTCATTCACCTGAGATATGGGTCATTCACCTGACATATGTGTCATTCACCTGTCATATGGGTCATTCACCTATCATATGGTTCATTCACCTGAGATATGGGTCATTCACCTGTCATATGGGTCATTCACCCGAGATACGGGTCATTCACCCGAGATACGGGTCATTCACCTGTCATATGGATCATTCACTTATCACATGGGTCATTCACCTATCATATCGTTCATTCACCTGAGATATGGGTCGTTTACCTGAGATATGGGTCATTCACCTGAGATATGGGTCATTCACCTGACATATGTGTCATTCACCTGTCATATGGGTCATTCACCTATCATATGGTTCATTCACCTGAGATATGGGTCATCCACCTGAGATATGGGTCTTTCACCTGTCATATGGGTCATTTACCTGTCATATAAGTCATTCATCTGGCATATGGGTCATTCATATGAAAAAACGGATCATTTATTTGGCATATAGGTCATTCATATGGAATGTAGGTCATTGACTCACCAATCCCCTTCTCTCCAGTACAGAGAGCGCGGAAATTCTCAGCAGTTTTCGGCACAATATCAGCATAGAGCTTAAATGTTATGCGGCCAGCTGGCTTGCCATCAATGTCAATATCAAAATATACAATTGGATTGGACATTTCTTTGAATGTTGGAATTTAACATGCATAGGATAGAAATTTAAGTATATGATTATGATTCAGTATATTGTTTTGACACAGTTGGTACGTACATATATCATTGGGAAAGGAGTAACTGCACTACTGATTAAATGATTGTTCTGCCTAGTTTAGTGATTGGAGTGAGTTGTATACTGAAAGAATCATGAAAGAGGGGTTAGAGCGTCGGGCTCATAGCTGAATGGTTGGGGGTTCAATTCTCGGCCCTCGTGGAACAATTTGTGTCCTAAGCAAGACACTTAACTCTGCATTGCTGTAGTTCACTCGGGTGCAGTTTGACCACTTTTTTGCTCAACTGCGCTACTACGAGGTCATTTCTGCGCTCAAAAATGAAACTATGAACCTTTTTTCTTGTCTTTAATGCTCATTATTGACTTTTAAAAAATCGGTAGTTGAAACAACAACGTACATGTAAAGGATTAACTTGCACTTGCACATGTATTTAGTTCAGACTGCATGCTTTAAGCTTTCAAATGCCTCTAATTTCAGCCAAAAGCAAATTCATGAGCTTTTCTTTGCCTTCAAGTTCATCGTCATCAACTCAGGCTCAGCGCAAAACTAAGTTTTCTGAAGCCTGGCTGAAAGAGAATGATCGCAATGGCTTGGAGATAAGCCAATGGTGTCGGCAAGCTATTGACCACCAAGGCAGGAAGCTAGACGAAGCTTTTTGTTACTGTTGCCAAAAGTCAGTGGTTATTTCCCAGCATGTAATCAGTGCCAAGCACAAATCAGCAACGAACCATCTCAAGCAGTCGAATTTTGGGTAACAGAGCCAAAAGATAACTACATCTTTTTTCTATAATGAAGAATCTGCTAGAGACCCGGATGCTGACAAACAAATGGGGCCGCTTGTCTCCGATTTTGTTCATTGATTGCAAAGAAGGATGTCTCGTTCCAGTTCACAGATGAGCTGGCGGAGGTTATCCCTGTCCCCTGTCGCCTTCCCAGTTGCCAGACAGTAAAATTGCTGAAAACTATGCTAGCGCTGTACGAGCTAGAAAGAAGACGAGCGACCTGATCTGTGAGGCTTTGAGCCTCTATGCAAAATGTTTAATGATGCAGAAGCTTAGCTTAGAGCAGCACCATTTTCTATCCTGCTGGATGAAGGGACTCGAAGGGATCGGTCGTGGCTAGTCATTTTTGGCCGTATGTTCTGCCCTGAGCAACAGAAGGCTCTTCTGTTGCACATTGGCACAGAGAAGCTGATGGAAGCAACTGCTGAAGGCATGAAGGCTTTGGTGAAAAGTTTTGAAGGACAATAATTTGCCATTTGAATATTATATTTACATTAAATAATTTGAATATTGTCAGTAATGACCGACTCTTGCGATGCCATGCGAGGCAAGTAGACATACCAGTTTATTATCTTCATAATTTATTTGTATTTCACATTCAGAGTTGCAGACTATAGGTTACAAGTAGCTGCTTTCCTGCTATTTTTAGGATCGCATGGTGGTCTCGTGACGAAGTTGCGTGCCGAAATGCCCCATCTTGTCGATGTTGGCGGATGCAGTCTACATTATGTACATAATAGCGTCCAGTACGCTGTCCGTGCCTTCGATGAAGATTGTGAGGTTGAGGCTCTACTCGACAATGTTTACAGATTTTTTGTTACATAGATCGCCACAATGATTTCCAAAAGGTAATACCTTATACCCTTTCCACTTAAACATTGCAAAGATTGTTCTATCCAGAAATTTGTAGAATTGTGAAATTCATGTCTCTGTATTTTTCTCCTTTACATACAGATCCAAGAAGCAATGAAACTGGCTCAGCACGTTTTCCTTAGGCAAGTAGACACTCGTTGGCTGCAGGTGCTGACTGTTGTTCAGCATGTGCTGGAACAGTGGGAGGCACTGAAAGCATTTTTTGGTAATCCAGCAACCTCGACTGGCAAATTGAAGCTTACTTCAATCAAGAATGCTTGAATCAAGAATGCTAAAGAATGCAAGAGTAGCACGCCTGCAGTTTCTGGAAGAGACACTACTTAGATGTTAGAAAATTCAAAAGCTTTTCCAGCGGGAATCAACACAAATACACCTACTGTCAGCCAGTCTAGATGAACTTTGCAGCGACTTGCTGTTGTGTTTTGTCCATCCTGATGTCGAGAACACTATATCACTACGTGACCTAGCCACCTTAGTCAAAGATCGAGCTAACCAGCTATTGAACGCTGAACTTGTAATTGGAGCCACCACCAGTAAGCACTATCACGCAGTTATCCAAGCTTGATCAATGGGACACCATGTTTTGAACATGTTTTGCCCTGCAGCATTTTCATTGAAATTTTGCCTTTGAACAAGTCATGGCAGAACTAAGTGTGCAGCTACAAGATCTTATCGTCCAACGCATACGCGCGCAACCTTGGGAATCACCCGGCCGTTTCTATTGGCAACACACACATGTAAGTCGCTATTGGCTGAGAGCAGTCACGTGACTACTATTCTGTCCAATAGCGACATACACGTGTGTGTTGCCAATAGAAACGGCCGAGTGAATCCCAAGGTTGCGCCCAAGCATGGTCCAACGGCATGATGAAAGTTATGGACACTATGAAATTGCCCGAGATTTGTGAATTTCAGCATCCACCGTCAGCAGGACGCTCCAATGACTGGCAGCACCAACAGCCAGCTTTGTTCTGGTCATCCCCGCGCAACGACGAGATTCCCTTGCCCCAAATCTTGGTGTAGACAGTCTGCAACCGACTGCTGGAGACTGGGCTGGCCAGCTGCTACGCAGTGAAAAAGCCACTTATGTCTGAGCGCAACTGTTGCATTTATCAGCAATGGGCCATGAGCACCTGCAGGACACAGGAGCAGTGGCATCTCGTGCTCTTCTCTGACAAGAGCAAAGTAAACCACCTGTACTGCGACAGATATCAGCAACTTTGCTAGCACACAAGAGAGCGCCTGCAGCCCTTTGCTCTGAACCAAACTGCAACTGAGGTGGAGGCTCCATAATTATTTGGGGCTGCATCAGCACTGCTGGCATTGGACCAATTGTCGGCCTCGACAATGCCATCAATAGTATGCATTATCATGAGCTGCTATTACAAGTGATGCTGCCATATGTGCAACAGCATTTAACTGGCTAATATTATCTTCTAGCAAGGCAATGCCTCTTGCCATATAGTACAAATTGTAAAGCAGCTGTTGCAGAAGAGGTGAATTTATGTGCTACATTGACCTAGACAGTCACCCAACCTTTTACCGATAGAAAATTTGTGGCAAGTCATAAAGGTGCACATTGCCAAGTACCACCCATACTCCCTAGACACTCTGTGGCAAGCAGTGCAGCAACAGTGAGAGAGCATCAGCCCTTAACTTTGCTCTTGGCAGATGGAATACATGCCAAAGTGCTGCACAGAGGTTCTATGGTTGAAGGGCCATCCAAAAAAGGTATTAATATTGATGATAGGTGCTACTATAAGTACAAAATAAATTTCATATTAACTGACTTGCTCTAGTTTACTAGCCTCTAATTGATAGAATAGAAACTGTAGTGGTGCTAGACTTTTTTCCAAGTAAATTCACAACTTTACACATGATGGATTTATTACAATGCACTGAAAAATAAGTTTTAGAAAATTTCACTAAGTATGAAGCATGAGTAAACAATTAGTAAAAACTGCAATAAGAGTTTCAATTTTGCTAGTAAAGTGACAGAGGCATGAAATAATTTCCAATTTTTTTGCACAATGTTATTAGACTTTTTGCAGCAACTATATTAGCCAAAAATATGCCATACAAAATATATTATAGTTATAGGCATAGGACATAGGTCTATTTGAAGTTAAATCTATTTAGTCTATATACATACGCAATATCAAGCCAACCTGGCTGATCTAGCTAGTTAGCAAGAGGCCCAACCAAGGTAAGTCACAAAAATTCCTACCCAAAAATATAGGCTTAGACAATACTATTTAAACGATGGCAGTGCTTATCCCCACGGTACTGTAGGAATACAATACCGTGGATACAATACCAGTATTATGGGAATAATTTTCTTCTTATCCCCATGGCACACTGACAAGATAGTTGCCCTATCTTTTACACAAGCCGTGGGAATAATTTAGTTTAGTACTTATGGTTTAAGTGCAGTATAACAACATAACTTTGCTTGACCATTTATTTTATAGAAGTAAAGATTTAATGGCCTTTTTATGCAAAAAACACTTTTTATATTTAGGCCTATGACATATGATTTAAGGTAAATTGCTCTAGTAATTGTTTATAATTTGAATTTTTAGCCAAGTCTAATCCCGATTCCGATTAAAGTCCATCGCTGCTTCTGTAGAATTCTACTATTTATGTAAATTCGCAATTTCTTTGTATAGGCCTAGATTATTGCATTGCTTCAACAATATTATGGGAAAAAATTATTCCCATGGCTTTTGTAGAAGATAGGGCAGCTATCTTGTCATTGTGCCATGCAGATAAGCAGAAAATTATTCCCACGGTACTGTTGGAATAAGACAGAAATTATTCCTTTGGTGGGATAAGCAAGTCTGCCTTAAATGATAAAGCATTTGTAGACTTAATAAGATAATCATAGGCCTAGTTACTCTTAATATTTACTTACAATTACATTGCTTTTTGTTTTACGGTTTTTTTTATAGACACAAATAGGCCTAGGTCATAGGTGTAAGTTGCATGTTTAGTAAAAAGTAAGACAATGGTGAATAGCCAGTATAAATCAACGCAATGG
Organism: Macrostomum lignano; assembly: GCA_002269645.1. Taxonomy (NCBI): domain Eukaryota; kingdom Metazoa; phylum Platyhelminthes; family Macrostomidae; genus Macrostomum; species Macrostomum lignano. Next base: position 324,973 of record NIVC01000572.1, on the reverse strand, counting down.
TGGATCTAGTTTCATTTTGGGGAGAGCGGTCCAAGTTTGGAGCACCAATACAAGTATACAAGTATATAGGATGCCAATTTTAAGCTAAGGGGTGCAAAAATGCATTTAGGAGGTGAAAAATCAAGCTAAGGGGTGCAAAAGAGGCATTTGGAGGCGAAAAATCAAGTTTAGAGGGTGCAAATTTAGGTTTTTGGGGGCATAATAATATGTTCTGTCAAGCTTTTTTGGGAAGGGCGGCTAATATCAGTAATATGGTATAGGTCTAATATTGTGAGATTATAATATAATAAGCTTAATATTGTATATAGGGCCTACTGTCTTAGACTTAATAATAAGCCCAATTAGAACCATTGGCATTAGGACCAAATAATTCCAACCCCAAGGAAACCATTGAAAAAAATCATAAAGCAATATTTAGGCTCTTCTCTTCTCTCTGAGAAATGAAGATTAAAATTATTAATACAAAATTCAGACAGGTCTAGTTTAGCGAAACATGGCTACAAAAGAGTGCAATAACGACCATGCGCCCCGCCCCGGTGAATTCTTGGTAGTAGTAGTAGTAAGTTTGGCTCAGGCGAGAAGCCTGTTTGGCCAGTATATGTCAGTGTATTTATATTAATATTATTTCGATAGAATGGGATCTGTGCGGCGAGTTTTACACAAGGACGACTTAAGTAGAAGGACGGGAAACCTCGTTTCTTAGAAAAGTTTTGAAGGCACTTTTTCCCGAAAAAATACACTACGGAGATAGGAAGTTTTCATTTTTTCAGCACAAAAATTGTTATTGCGTTTGATAGGAGGCAGATCCAGTGTTCATCTTTTGATATGTTGTGCCTTTTTTATTGCTCTATCGGTATTTATAAAGCTTTTCGTTCAGAAAATTGGGATTCTATGTTAATTTTTTATTCTACGTATATTTTCGCGTGTCTTGTGCTTGAAATACATTAGAATGCCACAGCTCGGCTCTTTGGTTTCATGAGTCTATTTTATCATTCTTACCCGACTGTGTAGCAAATATTTGTTACAGAGATGATAAAATAGGTTCATAAAACCAAATATTGGAGCTGTGTCATGCATTTTTGTGATTTTTAGATCCAGGAAATATACGTAGAATAAAAAATTAACATAGAATCCTAGCTAATTTTCTGAACGAAAAGCTTTATAAATACCGATAGAGCAATAAAAAAGGCACAACATATCAAAAGATGAACACTGGATCTGCCTCCTATCAAACGCAATAACAATTTTTGTGCTGAAAAAATGAAAACTTCCTATCTCCGTAGTGTATTTTTTCGGGAAAAAGTGCCTTCAAAACTTTTCTAAGAAACGAGGTTTCCCGTCCTTCTACTTAAGTCGTCCTTGGTTTTACAATGATATAGTATTTGAAAGGGCGCCAATTTTTTTTTTTCATCAATGAAAAAAATTATTTAAAAGCGCGCGACATTTTATAAGAACTAGAAAAATTATAACACGACTCAAAGTATAAAAATTGCAACCAGTTATACGAAGTATATTTTAGACACGTATAAAAGCTATAAAAAGATTTAAATCTTGCATGTATAAAAGCGTGTGATTAAAAGCGTTGAATCCTACTCCTACTGACCATCTATCTCAATATACTATTCATAAAACTGACGTGTTGTTTGTGTGTTTCTGACTATAAAGGTCATGAGTAGAGAAGTATCGCGTCTGAATTTGTGAAATCCAGCCAGAGCTAAATAAGTATCATTTCTCTTTAGTCTTTATGATGCGTCTACATAATGATTTTGTTCTTGCAAAAATCCAGCAATTTTAAACGCACATGCATCGTGTACATGTAATTGTAAGAACCAGTCATCGTAATTGAAAATACTGTAAAATTTTCTGCAGACAGAAAATACTGCAGACAGACATTGGCAGTGACAGTACAGTGACATAGTACATGGCTTCTGCACTAAAATCTTCAGCTCTTCATCGGACACTAAAAGCCGCGCTAAATCGATTCACCGCGGCAGGGGTCAGCTAAACTACGGCCTGCGGGCCATGCGGCCCTGAAGCCTCGATCTCTCCAGCTAGCCCTCGCTGGTACTTTTTAATATAATGATGGGTTCGGACTTTTTAAGCCTGTAGCTTCGGGCCTCAGAACTCAGAAATAAATCACTTAAAGCTCTGGCGGCCTCTCACTCCTGTCAGATGGTCTGACCCATGGTAGCTAGACTGTGGGCGAGCAGCAAAGGTCCTATAGCTTAAGAGAAGACAGCGAGAGACAAGCAGGGAGAATTTGAAAGGTAGAGACTAGCTAATCCGCAGATTAACTAACCCACTGCCACGAGTCCGTGCGCCCCGGCTCACCAAACCGCGGAGCGATCGAAATCGGACTTCCGACTAGAGGGGCACTGCACTTACCTGCCATCTAGTGTCTTATAGCTGTCTATCTCGAAGTCATAGCCGAATAGAAGGGACACTGCTGGGACTAAGATCGCATTGGCCATGCAGGGACAGAGAGGACTTTTGCAGGGGGTTCTTGCGCTGGCGAGCCTTTATCTAAATATACTAAATCTCTAAGGTTTGTATGCTTGAATGCTTGTCCATAACGCTCTTGTACACTACTAATGTACTATCTCATTACCAGATTCCCAGAAGTACATGTACAAGTACACGTAACTGCACACTTTTGGCACTAAATGCAGTGTTAACGCGTCGACAGATAGCGATGATGTAGGTGTATTGCCGCCTTTGGAGATCTTTAGACTAATATTTAACTCGTTTTAGCCGCTTAGCTGCCTGAGAATGCGCGAAAGAACCATGTCTGGCACTTAGGTTGCATGCTTATCATGATTGCTTAGATCGACTGTTTGACTGGGAACTGTGTCGCTTCCGGTCCACTGTGACCTCTGCCCCTAGATCTAGCCCCTCATCTCAGCTGGCATTGCGAAAAAAGAAAGAAAACACTAAGTCTTTAAATTCCAGATTTAACTTTCTCACTTAATCCGCAATCCTAATCGCCTTAGATTGAGTCAGAGCGAAATGGCTATCTTTAGTATTAAATGACACTTCTGCCTCGAGTTTGGCACACAAAAAGCAAGTAAGCAAAAGTGCAAATCCTATCAGACTACCCAGGAAGGGGTCAAACAAAGGGCGCACCCAGTTAAGCAGCTCAGAAGAAAGAATCTCACCCAACCAATCAGAGGACCCAACTGCCGGTAGCCAAGGGATCCGCAGAGACCGAAGTGCTCGGATGGGATGCTGCTGCTGATCTTAACTGACGGGTGCCGCCGTTACTCTTCACCTGCCGGTTGTTGTTGCTGCTCTCAGTTCACGGCCGAGAAGTACTGATGATGCTTCTCAGGGGGAACTGAGCTGTTGAAGCCGAAACTGCCGGGGGAAGGGGGATCAGATGCCGAAGAGGCAGCAGAAGCCGAAGAAGATCAGGTCGGCAGGACCGGCCAAGGCCAAGGTCAGGGTGTGCCGGAAGGTGGGAAGAAGGCCCTTTCGAGCGCGGGTCGAGTTGCCGCCTTTTATAGCTCTCATGCGACCGATTTGTTATGACGCGCGCCGAATTTTCTGATTGGCTGAGAGCTTTTGTTAAAATAGGCGCCGAATTTTCTGATTGGACGAGCCGGGGGCAGTCAGGTCGTCTCTGATTGGCTGAGCTCAAGACCCCAAAACCCACCCCACCATGTGGCCTTCGGACCCCAGGGGAGCTGACAGGTGCGGTCATAAATCATGAGCAAAACCGAATAAAAGTCACTTGTCTAGACATCCTACTGGCGCCAAAAGTGACTGCAAAACGCCCATAAACCAAAGGAGAAGGTAACAGAGCGAGTGGGGAGGAAGCTGGAAAGACCTCTTTGACCCAGACAGGCTGGAGCCAAAAGTGACAGCTAGACCGCCATAAGTCACTATAAAAACAGTAAAAAAGTCTCAAATCAGGGGATCAGAATGAGATTAAAAACATTCCTCCCAAGACTTAGTGTCGCCTGTCTAGACTGTTAGAGGTCAATCCGCCTCAAACCCAGACAGTCTGACCTTCAAAGATGCGTAAACAATCCAAAATTAGAATCCTAAGGGAAGTAAATTGAGTATCTAACATAATTAATAATAATGTCATAAATTAGTATAGAACTCAGCCTAGATGAGAGAATGTAGAGAAAATCCTAAGCTAGCTACTGACAGTAGGGGAAAGAGCGCATCGAAGCAAAATGTGCGGTTTTAAGATTGAAAAAAAGATTGCGTCCTCAATCAATAAAACCGCTCGTTCGTGGCTTGTCTCTTCGCGCAAATTATTAGCGCAAATTACATGTACTATAATTATATACGATTATATACGATAATTATATAATTGATGTTAAATTCACTTGCACCCGTAATACCTGTAGTGCACATGAAGTATATATTAGATATATTTTTTTACATTTACATGCACCATGTGCACAGCAGAGTGTAAAATTTGTTTTTTTAGAAATGAGCTGGATGCCGGTAGGAAATTTAATTCGCATTGCTAATGCATTTGCACATGTATGTACTATATGGCTCAGGGGCGTCGCCATGGTTTTTATGGTGGGGGGGGGTCAAAGCCAAGTATTCTATATGTACATGTAAACGACTAAATTCCTACATGTACATTCTTTTCAGAATCGGTGTTGTCAGCACTCATTCTAGCGCCGCAGGCACTCATTCTAGCGCCGCAGGCACTCATTCTAGCGCCACAGGCACTCATTCTAGCGCCGCAGGCACTCATTCTAGCGCCGCAGGCACTCATTCTAGCGCCACAGGCACTCATTCTAGCGCCACAGGCACTCATTCTAGCGCCGCAGGCACTCATTCTAGCGCCGCAGGCACTCATTCTAGCGCCACAGGCACTCATTCTAGCGCCGCAGGCACTCATTCTAGCGCCGCAGGCACTCATTTTAGCGCCGCAGGCACCATTTTAGCGCTGCAGGTGCCATTTTAGCGCTGCAGGTGCCATTTTAGCGCCGCAGGCACTCATTCTA
>NIVC01000572.1:305000-315000 GCA_002269645.1 Macrostomum lignano | reverse complement strand
ACACTCCGTTGCACAGGTTCTGAGGCAGCTCCCGACCGATGGTGAACGAGTAGTTTCTCAACGGCTGCATCGATCTCAGCGAGATCACGTCGAGGTCCGAGTACACTCCGCCGAAAACCAGCAGCGCCTCCATTCGAATGACGTCGGACTGGTGCTCTCTGATCAGCACTGGCTGGGTGTACACCGACTTTGGCACACTTCTGTGAGCCAGCAACACTTTGGTGAACCACACGCCGGACTCGGTGAGGTTTCGCTTCAGCAGGTTCCAGTTCTGTCCCTTCGGCTCGCTGCTGTACCAGAAGATCACAAAGTCGGGTCGCAGAACCCACACGCCGCTCAGGATGCAGACCAAGTGGTGAAACTGGATCACCGGATCGCTGAATGGCAGGATGTAGTGCACAGCGTTCGGCACTTTGTAGTTGGGATCTCTGAGCAGCTGCTGCACTGCTTGAACAGACAGCCGCTCACCGTTGGGTCTGTGCAGCTCCCAGTGCTTCGTGTCAACCACGGGAAGCCGATGCACCATCAGCTGGTCCACCTTCGCTGTGTATTTCCTCGCCAGTGGTTTCACGATCTTCTTCAACAAATCGAATTTTTCAACTAGAAAGTCAACATCAAGTTGTGCATAGAGGAAGGCTTTGCAGTTGACAGATTGATTTTTTAGCTCTTCACGAGAGTAGATCGTGCTGTTATCTGAAATTCGATAATATAAAATAAAACAAAAATAATTTTAGCAGTTGAAATGTCCGTCAATCAGAATTTTTTATAGATTGATTTCTATCCATAGTCTAATATTTTACTCATGAAAAATGGGTTTATCTTTCGGAATTTACCGCAAAAGAAGCAACTTTATCTAAAAGCTAAAAAGCTTTCTAATATAATAAAATATAACAAATTCTATAACCATTTTCCTCTTCTTATGAGCGCACAGCAGGCACAGACATTGGAATTCGTGTCATTCAATTACTTATATGCGCTTATCCACTGTCCACTGTACATTCAAACTTATTGTAAAAATATTTACCAGGTGTGTATGCTTTAGCCAATGTCCAATACGCCAAGGTCAGGCACACGGAAATTGCTAGAAGGATGGCGAATCCACGGCGGCTCTGGCTTGTGCTGCAGTTCGGCATCTAGAGATCTAACGGTGGTCTGAGGATATAGAAAATTCAACGGTTAGTATATGGGGATAGGCTGAGGTCTAACGTGCTTGCTTATTGGGGTTAGTCGGTTGGCTAACTCTTATAGTCAACTCCTGAAATTTAGCTGTACCTATTATTATATTACATGCAGCGCTTGAGCGAGGAAGGCATTTCAGCCGTGTTATTTCTTATCAGTGGTTTATACGAGCGTAGCAGCCCTGTACAGTTGCATACACACAAGCGTGTACAGAGAATTGTACACCTTAGCTGTGTGCGACGCATACTTTAGATGCCGAGTAGGTGTAAGAGTATATCTTTATTAACAAGTTGCGAATTTCTTTTTTACGACGGTCAATCAGTAAAAAATCTGATCTCTATCTACAACGCTGGTAAACTGGTACTTTTGTATTACACCGGACGTTCTGCTGTCGTATTAATTGTCATACATTGCTTACCATCTTAATTGTCAGGTAGAATTTATGGTCGTACAAGTATTTTCAACAACAATAAAAACAACAACAACAAAAACAACAAAAACAACAACAAATTACGCAGCCCCGAAAGAAGTCACAGAGCAGGGTGCGTCAGATGGCGCCGCAGAGCCTGAGAGCGGACGAAGTCCGCCCCGTTGGCAGTGTCGGGCGCCCCGGCGTCTTATAGGAGGCAGTCCACGGGTTCGGGCCTGACCCCGCCTGAGCGGGCCCTGTAAGGTGAGCAGCAGGACTTCCTGAACAGGTTGGGGGCAGTAGCCCTCGGCCCGGATCACGTGACCCGCCAGTCTAAGTCGCCACCTGCTCAGGATGATGGACGGGCGCTGCAGCTGGCCCGATCGTACAGGGCCTCGGTCCCGACGCTCTCGTCAGCTCGAAAGCCGCACGGAGCAGTCCTGAGTGCGCCGAGTCCAGCTGCCGCTCCAGCGTAGCCGTCAGCGTCCACGTCTCGGCGTTGTATAACAGGAAGGTTTTGACCACCGCCTGCCACAGCCGAGCCCTCTGGCAGTCGGGCAGCGCTTCGGCCTGGACGACGGTCCGAATCGAACGGAAGGCCGCCCAGGCAAGTCCTCTGCGCTGCCGGAGGTCTTCCTCCACTTGGGGCAACAGACCACAGAGGTAGGTGAACCACTGGCAGCGTGCGAGCCTGGTCGTCTGCCCGTCTGCGCCGCGGCACGTCAGGTCCGCTGGGATGTCGGCCGGCACAGTCAGCACCTCGGTCTTCAGCTTGTTGACAACCAGACCGACGCTCGATGCAACCTCGATCAGCCTGTCGATCTGGCGCTGGGCGCCTTCAATGGACAAGGACAGGAGAGCGAGGTTGTCGACGTAACCAAGCACGCTCAGGCGCTTTTCGCCGTGGCGGTGACCGATGCGTCTGCGCAGCAGGAAGCCGTCGTCAGCCGAGGGGAGTGCGGTCCGAAGCACCCAGTCCAGCAGCAGCACGAAGAGGAACGGCACCAGCGTGTCGCCCTGCAGAACTCCTGGTGAAGTGTCGAACAGGTCAGACAGGCCGTCCGCCGTCACCACAGCAGCTCGAGTGTCGCAATACAACGCCATGACAGCGTCGATTAGCTGCTGCGGGACCCGGTAGGCTCGAAGGACGAATGGAAGCGCGGCTCTCAGCACCGAGTCAAACGACTTTAGAAAGTCAACGAAGACAATGATCAGCGTAGACTGGCGGATGCGCACCTCCTCGATGACACGGCGGAGTGCCAAGATCTGTGTCACTGTACCGCTTTGCGGCCGGAATCTGTTCTGCTCGTACCGCAGGTACGGGTCGAGCACCGACTGCAGACGATCGAGCAGCAGCCGGTTGAAGAGCTTCGCGGTGCAGGACATCAGCGAGATCCCGCGGTGGTCTTTCCGCGTTGTCCCTGCCTTCGTCGGGATCGGCGCTATGTGCCCAACGGTCCACTTGGTGGGCGTGGGGGCGCCGGCGAGCACGCGGTTCATGACGCCTGTGACCTGGGCTCGACCGGGACTTCGTCGGGACCGAGCGCCTTGCCGCCTGATGTTTTCTGAACGAACAGCACAACGTCCTCCGTGGTGATTGGGCTGCTGCAGAAGTCCTCCTCAGCTGGGAGCGGCGTGTCCGGTGGGAGTGCAAAACTGACAGGCAGCGGCGACGCGAACGCGTTCACGATGCCGGCGAAGAAGTCGTGCGATTCATTCCTGCGCTCCTCCAGGGTATCGCTGGCTAGATTCAGCGCCACGCATTTTTTGCGCCCCGTCGGCCGTCCACACTGCCGCTCTTCACGTCGGTGCCAGCTGCAGTGATGAACCGGACGGCGTCGTCGTGAGCGGCCTGCTGCCGCTTATCTAGAAGGCGCTCAAACGCGTCTTTTTCTCTCGATGTTGAACCGCGCCTGCCTGATGATCGGGTCGCTCTGCCAGACAGGCAGCGATTTTTGCGCTGGCCGCATCAGCGGGACCTTCTGCTCCGCAACGGCTCTAACGGCTTCGCTCGAGATACTTCGCCTCGCTGGTCTACAAGCGCGCCGACGAAGGCGCCCGCGAATTGACGCATCACGCGGCTGTTCGACAGAGCGCGATAGTAGCGCCGTGGCTGCTGCTTTGGCGGTCGGTAGAGCTGGTCGTTAAGCCGCAAGTCGCAGATCAGAGGTCGGTGGTCTGGTTGGGGAGCCAGTGGAGCCATGGTGACTAGGCGGCGCTCGCGCATGCGAACCAGCGCATGATCGAGTTGCGCCAGTCTCCTCGTGGCGTTCCGCCTATCTGGTCATTTATGAACTATGGGACCCACTATTTACACCATGATGTGAAATTTAGAACTACCTAGTAAATTCAGTGAGGTATCTTTGCCCTGTGCTCCGTAGTCAGTGTTTTTTAGTTCCCGCGCGTGACTAATTCTTTCACGTGCTCCATGTCAGGTATGTTATTGAATTTGACAAAATAAGAGGACCCAATCGACTTGCCTAAATCATTTGCCAGCTATATCACTGAGTCAGGAGATTCAAGCTAGCTCGTATTAACTGGTTCATTAGCTACTGTTGAATTGAATATAAAGTCATACAGTATATGAACTAACATTGAAGCCTTAGTGTCGTCTGATCCGCACGAGCACGACGTTCTCTACATGTTAACCACAGGCTAGCAGCAACACTAGCCTGTAAACCTGTCGCAGTGCGATCGGTAAACAAAATTGCAAACAAAATATTGTGTATCACAAGTCTTTCTAAAATTTACAATTGCATAAATCTTATACCGACACTATTTATTCAGTAACGTGAACTCTCTACATTACAGTACGCATTTTTCTCTGTGCTTCGAAAAGAAGAGTTTAATAAGTTTACTGGCTGAATAAGAAACTTGGAATCAGTTACAATATTTATTGCAAACTTCAGGTGACATTTCTCACGTTACAAGCGTGCTGTTACCAAACAATACGAATCTAAACATGTCGCCGAGCATTGAGTCGACGTGCTTAATGCTCTCCATGCTATACTTGCGCTTGTGCATACGGTACCACAAGTGCATTGCGTAGTTCTTCTTGCGCCAGTCCCAGCCTCTCTGTTTACCGTAGATGAGCACAATCTCCCTTGGTAGAAAGTTCGGACGGTCCATGCTGTCCTGCTCGACGTGGCAGTGCTCAGGAAATGCGTGGCACAGCCGGTTGGGCAGCATCAGCGAGTGCTCACCCCAGCTGGAGTCGTCCAGTGACTGGTAGGCCACGTGCCACAGAGCCAGCAGTGTTGAGTTCGGCGCTGACAAGAACACTCCGTTGCACAGGTTCTGAGGCAGCTCCCGACCGATGGTGAACGAGTAGTTTCTCAACGGCTGCATCGATCTCAGCGAGATCACGTCGAGGTCCGAGTACACTCCGCCGAAAACCAGCAGCGCCTCCATTCGAATGACGTCGGACTGGTGCTCTCTGATCAGCACTGGCTGGGTGTACACCGACTTTGGCACACTTCTGTGAGCCAGCAACACTTTGGTGAACCACACGCCGGACTCGGTGAGGTTTCGCTTCAGCAGGTTCCAGTTCTGTCCCTTCGGCTCGCTGCTGTACCAGAAGATCACAAAGTCGGGTCGCAGAACCCACACGCCGCTCAGGATGCAGACCAAGTGGTGAAACTGGATCACCGGATCGCTGAATGGCAGGATGTAGTGCACAGCGTTCGGCACTTTGTAGTTGGGATCTCTGAGCAGCTGCTGCACTGCTTGAACAGACAGCCGCTCACCGTTGGGTCTGTGCAGCTCCCAGTGCTTCGTGTCAACCACGGGAAGCCGATGCACCATCAGCTGGTCCACCTTCGCTGTGTACTTTTTTGACAAAGGTCTGACTATCGTTTTGAGGCGTTGAAAATTATTTATTAAAAAGCTTTCGTCCAGCTTAGCATACTGATACTTTGCGTTAGCTGGACTTCTCGACTTTGCTGCTTGGACTGCCATCAACAAGCTGTTACTCTCTAAAAATATAATAGATTTCAAGTTTGGTGCTTTGATGAAAGTACAGACACAATCATACACTAGCACATTTTACTCACTGATCTTGTCGAAGATTGCTCCGAACTGCTCTGAAGCTACCCATGACTGCTTGAGTTGAACTTTCTGTCGACCACTCTGACTGACGTGACTGTCAAAGTAGAAAATGCCGGTTGCCATAGCTGAAAATATCAGAGTCGCTATAAAAGCCGATTCACATCGTTTTATGATTGGCCGATGCATTTTGTATTCCCGAATTATACTGCAATAGCTGCTAGTTAGTTACGGAAACGAAATTAATACTTTTGTTTGAAATAGGTAGACTGTGTCATAGAGAAGAAATTACTGGATGGTATAACTGCAGTAGTTTGTGTTCCACATTTTGCTTGACAGAATGGGGGGGGTCTTACTAGCGACGTCTATTGTGCACGCCGGGTCTTCGTGCGCACTCACATTGGGGGCTAAGAGAATAAGATGGAGAGAAAGGAAAGACTGCATGGTCTATGAAGATTGCGCACAGTAAGAATTCTCTATTGAGTACTAGCAGAATTTTTTTGTGCAGACATTTCATTGTAATAGTAGGCTTGAAAATTTAGCCAGCGAGTGAACCGACCTTTCTGCGAATGCTTAAGCTGTTTTATTTGTACATTTTCTGAATATTTTACTGTCTGTTGTGTATAGCAAAGTATGCGGTCTGTACTAGTAGTAAGGTGAAAAAAATGATAATTAGTGGGAGCCAATCTGCGCACGTCCTCGCTGATTGCGGGTCGTCTGTCAACTATGAAATTAGGCAGCTTGGTATCTGGGGTCAGGGGTGTCGGAACCCCTGGCTTTTGCATGATCCAGCAAGTGCCCTTTTTTAATTTCAAGCAAGTTTCGGCCGGTTTTGGGCTTTGGCTTTTCTGAGTCTTTAGAAGGGTACCAAACTGATATGCATGTAATTATATTTCATGTTGTTCTCAATCCCATTCCACTACGCAAGGGTGGGCTACTCCGGCCCGCGGGCCTTTGGGGGCCCGCACAGCCTTTCTATCCGGCCCTCGGGATCCTTGGACACATTAGAATGACAATCCAGCCTGCTCAAGGTTTGTCTCTTCTCAGTTATCTCTCCTGCTCTCCTCTCCTCTCCTCTCCTCTCCTCTCCTCTCCTCTCCTCTCCTCTCCTCTCCTCTCCTCTCCTCTCCTCTCCTCTCCTCTCCTCTCCTCTCCTCTCCTCTCCTCTCCTCTCCTCTCCTCTCCCCTCCTCTCCTCTCCTCTTTTTCTCTTCTCCTCTCCTCTCCTCTCCTCTCCTCCTCTCTTCTCCTCCTAGCACTAACAGTTTTTTTCGAATGTGCCTAAGCCTAGTGCTTTTAGTGCAGGCGTCAGCAAACTTTTTACCTTAAGGGCCAGATTGTGAACAGCGCATGGCTGCCCTTCTGGGTCCGCTTCGCTGGGCCCCTAAGCGAAACGCGCGCCCAGGAGTCCCTGATGATTGCGGGCCAGAGGAGGGAGAGAGGATAGGGAATAGAGAAGAGAAATACGAGCGCAGGAGAAAGGGGAGGCGAAGGAATAAAGGAGAAGAGAGTAGACGTGAAGAGAGATAAAATAAGAGAGGAGAAAGGAGAGGAGAGAGGTGGGAAGGGAGAAGAGAATGGAGAGGAAAGGGGAGATGAGAGGAGAGGAGAGAGGTGAGGAGATGAGATGAGAGGAGAGAGGTGAGGAGATGAGATGAGAGGAGAGAGGTGAGGGAAGAGAGCTGAGAAGAGACACAAACATCGAGTGGGCCGGATTGTTATTGTGAAGATTCCAAGGACCCAAGGGCCGGATGGAGAGGCCTAGCGGGCCACATTTGGCCCTCAGACTGGAGTTTGCCAACCCCTGTTTTAGTATTTTGCCATTTTACTTTGGCATCTCTGATCGGAATTCCGAGTCTGCCGCAATCCCAAGACTTAAACCGCTGCTGGAGCTGCAATCAAAATCACTAAAATGCCGTCAGACAAAAGAATAAAGAGGCAGCGCCAAGAGGAACTGAAAGAAACAGCCAAGAGATCCAGAAAATAATTGATCTTGCCCCCTGCAATTTTCATTCATTTAAGATATTTGCTAAAAATTGATAATGAAGTGCAGTTGCGCAATGTTTGAATTAGTTGAAAATTAGGGAATTTTTAGACTTTTGGCTACTTCCAACACAGAATTGAATATTGGCTTGGTTGTCACAATGTCACAAACTGACATGACAGCAGGAATTAGGTGCCCTTAGATTAAAAAAATCATGTGCAATGTGCCCCATGACCAATAGCCCCCTCCCACTTTGAAATAGGTTCCGACACCGCTGTCAGGATGCTTGCTATCTGCAGGATGCTTGCTATCTGCAGGACGCTTGCTATCTGGGGGATGCTTGCTATCTGGGGGATTCTTGCTATCTGGGGGATTCTTGCTATCTGGGGGATTCTTGCTATCAGGGGGATTCTTGCTATCTGGGGGATTCTTGCTATCTGCAGGATGCTTGCTATCTGGGGGATTCTTGCTATCTGCAGGATGCTTTTATCTGGGGGATGCTTGCTATCTGGGGGATGCTTGCTATTTGGAGGGTGCTTGCTGTCTGGGGGATTCTTGCTATCTGCAGGATGCTTGCTATCTGGGGGATTCTTGCTATCTGGGGGATTCTTGCTATCTGGGGGATGCTTGCTATCTGGGGGATTCTTGCTATCTGGGGGATTCTTGCTATCTGCAGGATGCTTGCTATCTTGGGGATTCTTGCTATCTGCAGGATTCTTGCTATCTGGTGGATTCTTGCTGTCTGGGGGATGCTTGCTATCTGAGGGATTCTTGCTATCTGGGGGATGCTTGCTATCTGGGGGATTCTTGCTATCTGGGGGATTCTTGCTATCTGCAGGATGCTTGCTATCTGGGGGATTCTTGCTATCTGGGGGATTCTTGCTATCTGGGGAATGTTTGCCCTCTAGGGGATTCTTGCTATCTGTGGGATTCTTGCTGTCTGGGGGATGCTTGCTATCTAGGGGATGCTTGCTATTTGGAGGGTGCTTGCTATCTGCAGGATGCTTGCTATCTGCAGGACGCTTGCTATCTGGGGGATGCTTGCTATCTGGGGGATTCTTGCTATCTGGGGGATTCTTGCTATCTGGGGATTCTTGCTATCAGGGGATTCTTGCTATCTGGGGGATTCTTGCTATCTGCAGGATGCTTGCTATCTGGGGACTCTTGCTATCTGCAGGATGCTTTTATCTGGGGGATGCTTGCTATCTGGGGGATGCTTGCTATTTGGAGGGTGCTTGCTGTCTGGGGGATTCTTGCTATCTGCAGGATGCTTGCTATCTGGGGGATTCTTGCTATCTGGGGGATTCTTGCTATCTGGGGGATGCTTGCTATCTGGGGGATTCTTGCTATCTGGGGGATTCTTGCTATCTGCAGGATGCTTGCTATCTTGGGGATTCTTGCTATCTGCAGGATTCTTGCTATCTGGTGGATTCTTGCTGTCTGGGGGATGCTTGCTATCTGAGGGATTCTTGCTATCTGGGGGATGCTTGCTATCTGGGGGATTCTTGCTATCTGGGGGATGCTTGCTATCTGGGGGATTCTTGCTATCTGGGGGATTCTTGCTATCTGCAGGATGCTTGCTATCTGGGGGATGCTTGCTATCTGGGGGATGCTTGCTATCTGGGGGATGCTTGCTATTTAGGGGGATGCGTGCTCTCTTTGTGAGGCACTTGATTTTGTTGTGTCCTTTTGTTACTTCTAGAAGCAAGAGATTCATAGCAAGCATTTTGTTCATGTCAATTTATCTCGAAAAGGTGATTTATAAAACTGAAGAAGGAATCGGTTCTTAAGTAAATGTGCTTTTAATGGATTTGCATGAATAATTTTTGCTCATTGCTTTTTGAGAACTAGATTGATAGTTGCCATCTGTCCCTTCTGTCCCTTTTCTGTCCCTTCGGCTCGCTGCTGTACCAGAAGATCACAAAGTCGGGTCGCAGAACCCACACGCCGCTCAGGATGCAGACCAAGTGGTGAAACTGGATCACCGGATCGCTGAATGGCAGGATGTAGTGCACAGCGTTCGGCACTTTGTAGTTGGGATCTCTGAGCAGCTGCTGCACTGCTTGAACAGACAGCCGCTCACCGTTGGGTCTGTGCAGCTCCCAGTGCTTCGTGTCAACCACGGGAAGCCGATGCACCATCAGCTGGTCCACCTTCGCTGTGTACTTTTTTGACAAAGGTCTGACTATCGTTTTGAGGCGTTGAAAATTATTTATTAAAAAGCTTTCGTCCAGCTTAGCATACTGATACTTTGCGTTAGCTGGACTTCTCGACTTTGCTGCTTGGACTGCCATCAACAAGCTGTTACTCTCTAAAAATATAATAGATTTCAAGTTTGGTGCTTTGATGAAAGTACAGACACAATCATACACTAGCACATTTTAC